>JAAVTI010000170.1:0-94286 GCA_011947335.1 Phytophthora constricta
TTAAGTAGACGTCTTGCGTCTTTATTAACGAAGGATGGCACATTATAATCAACGAATTCAGCTAAGTTAGAAAATGGTTTAGAAGGACCAATCCACTTATGGAGATCACCACTGTAAAATATTTCTGTTATGAACTCACCTGGAATCATTGCCAGGCCTAAAGAATCCATTAACTTAATGATCAACTTCTCATATTTCTGAACATTATACTCAAAGATTTTATCACGAATCAGCTTGATATAAGTCATCATATCAGTAACCAATAACTTCGAATCAGAGTTAACAAAGCATTCGACACCTTTAGTTAAGCTATCTGATACGCTTGCTGATACAGGAATATGTTCATTATAGAATTGAGTCTTGGCTTCATGGTTAAATTCTTGAGGAGCTATTATAGCTTCTAAATCCCAAACAATAAAAGGATCAACATAGTGATCGACATCTCTGATGTTGTACTTCCTTAGCATTGCTTGAATCATATTTGGATTAGGTTGATACATCTTTGGCTCTTTAGGAAAAGTAGCAATATTTACTCGATCACACTTCATATTTTTATGATTTGCTAAACGTGAACAATTATCGAAAGTCATCGAGCACGTTAAGCAGATATACTTACTCTGTACCTTATCAATGTTTGTGATGTAGAAAGCATGATTGTCATGTGAAAGGATGTTGAGCGTATCATCATATTTACCTACGGTTGGTCTAATACAATTCACTTCAGTAGTTGCGTTGTTAAAATCATAAATATTAATATTTAGATTGAAACACTCTTCAAATTCATCAAATTTAAGAAGGTCAATCGGCTTGAAGTTTTTGAATAGACCTAATGAGTACTCGATACCCTTAAATCTACAATATTGCTTGAAAGTATCCTTAACAAAAGATTTGATACGATCGGGTCTCTTTGGTTCAGGTTGGTTGTGGTAAGCAATATTGAAGAAAACGCATTTGTTGTTTGTCTTTGTAAAATTGATGATATACTTGTTCTTCTTAATGAATTCTGGTACGACAGCATCACTATCACCGAGAACGTGATCGCGATAATCGATATAGATTCTAAAAGCGGTAATCGCTTTGAGCTTTAGTCCTGATTTAGGGTAATTAAGATTGTCAGCAAGCTCTCTTGTTCTGATATCAGAAACGATTTTTCTCGCATCAGCTCGACTATTCACGGCGAATGGCTTGTCATAAACGGCAGTGTTGTCGATGCTAGGATAGAAGTGAAAGTCCTCATCGTTGATAGGATCATGAAGCGTGTAACCGAGAGCAATATTTACTTTGTAAGCTTTCTTCTGACTTAACAAAACGTGCTCAAGCTTTTCGTAAAACTCTCCAGCTGGAATGTATTCATATAGATGAGACTCTCCAAATTTGCTATTGTAGAAACGATATTTAGGATCCTCGTGATAATCGGGAGCTAGCTGCTTGTTTAGCTTATCCATAGTCACATTGTAGTACTTAGCAACCAGTTTTTTATTTTTGAATTCACTTACGTTGCTGATGAAAACCATCTTGTTGGTTCGCCCTCGAACCTTTAGACGGTAGCTGGTGCCCCATTTAATAGGTTTAAGTCCTAAACGTTTCAGTCTTTCAAGTTCTTGAGCAAGCATCGTTATATATCGCTGACTAAATTATCTTCTTATATTACTCAAGTTATATTAAGTTGAACTTTATATATATTAATTAATGTTGTATCAAGTTGAACTTTATATTACTTGATATTATATCAAGTTGAACTTTGTATATTACTAAAGACAAAAATAATTTTTAATTAATTAGATTTTGATGTTTCTTTTTCAATTTGAGGTGGTAACTCAACTTTAGTAACCGTTTTATAGCTACGTTGTCGCTCGTGAATCTGCAAATCATCGTAAATTTTCTGCTTGGCAAGTCTCGTTTCACGTGTCTTAATATAGTAGCGCTTCTGTGAAGCTTTAATACTATCTTTCATGGCTTGGTAACGTTCGCTTGAGTATGTCATACTTATTATATCACTTTCTATATACTACTTAATATATTTGTTAGGATCGTATGAAAATATTTTAAGTCGATTTTCATTCATCGTTGAGGCTTTTATCCCATCGTTACGCCGTTTAAATCATCACGGCGATTATTAGCTTGTACTAACGATGTTAAGGTTATGGTCACGATGTTTATTCATCGATTCCAGGATAAAAAATCATAATAACATTATTTTTGGCTTACAAACCAACGCTGATGCTTTTTAGTTTTATTATGCTGATTTAAAACTCCATTTCTATTTCCACACATTAATAATTTAGAGCCACACCCACACTCATAAGCATTATACATTCTATTTCTATGCTCTTTAGTTTCGTAGTGTCGCATCTTATCTTTCATAATAAACTTGAGGCCACAACCACACTCGATGATGGTGTTAGCTCCTGAAATATAGTCTAAATGTATTTTACTATGTTTGTGAGATTTTTCACTTACTTTCTTAATTTTTGCTCCACAATCGCATGTGATTATTGCTTTTAAGCCTTCTTTATGTGCAATACTGTTTGAATGCTCGAACTTATCTTTGAGATTAACGGATAAGCCACAGCCACAATCATAAATTGTATTTTCATACAATTCACGATCATTCTTCCATAATTGATGGTATTCACTCAGTGCATGTCTTTTACTGTGTCGTCGCTGAATTTTCCAATTACAATCACATGTAATGATTTCTTTCATGTATGGACTATTCATGAACTCGTAAAAGCCAGTATCGAAATCTACATGCCCACCAAACTTTGTTGCTGGTTGCTTAGTCATCGTATAATATCTTATTATATACTTATAGAAAGTTCGCTTAAGATGGCAACTTTCTAAATTCTGATCTTAATATTTAAATCATTATATAAATGATTTTGACAGATTTGCATGTAAGATTTTTCGGCGACATTGTTTCTATAATCGTTCCTATGAATATTAGGTGCTTGATGACTTATGAAACTCCGTTAGGTTAAAAGGAGTGTTCTATTCAATATAAGCTGTTTAGAGGTCTTGTCATTATTTCCACTCCTACATTTAAAATTGGATTAAATCCATGTTTAAACACTTAAATGTAGGATTGAAATTTTTTGGTAGTCATTTCAGCTCTGATTTGACTACTGGCGCCAGTCTCGCGGTCTCATCCTGCTTCGCCGCCTGCCTTTCACGTCTTGTTATTTGTCGTGCAGCTTGTCATAACTATGGGTAATCATCTTCCAGCGCGGAGTCCACCACGACGGCAGTGTCTGGACGCGGATGCTGCGACGGGTGCTCGCGTGGTCTTCCTCTCGGCATGGCGTTCTTCCTCCCGCGCAATTATTTTAAATGTGTTGAAGCTCCATCAATATGAAATAGACACGCAGCCTGATCGATCTTTTCAGGGCTATAGAGCAATGTATCATTTTGGCCCAATCCTTTTTCTGACCCTTGGCACGTTGGATTTATTTTGTCCGGCTGGTCCATTTTTTGTCCGCTTGATGCAAATTCATTGGCATTCGACGGTACCACAATTTAAGAGAGGGCTAACGAAAGCCAGCAATGACAACCGTACCTAGCCGATAGAGGGGCGTCGTCGAGCAGGCCGTTCATTTTTTCACAACGTCGTTACTGCATAGGTGATGAACGGGTTGGCTGCACGTCACACACGTCGCCATCTCTGGAATATCCGTTTCCTCGCACCCCTTGGCGTTGCATTTCATGGCGCGGTGCCAGACAGCCAGATACCCGAGGGCGCCACGCGCGCACTACTGGCGGAATTCGAAGCATTTGTGGGCCGCCGAGCTGCAGCTGCTCCAGCGCCAGCGGCATTCGGCCTGGCTCCACCACCAACCCTTGCTTCGTGGACTTTGTCGAATGACCGCGGCTTGCTGCCACCATTGGCCATCCGCGAGTTGCGAGGAGTGGACTTTCCTCGTCCAACCTACCGTGTGCGCGGCGACTTTATCCCCGCGGCGACACATAACCTGGCGGTACACCGGCTCTACCCGTACCTTCTATCCCAAGAAGGCCAGGGCTGCTCGCCAATGGCTTTCGTTCTGCGCATCCGATTGCTTGACGCACTCCGTTTTCGCGATGACCCGCCAGTCTTGAGCGCCACGCACAGTGCCAGGTTCGGACGCTTCGGTGTGTCTATCATGCATTTCGGGCGTGCAAGCCGTGCGGAAATACTGCGAGCCGGTTCAACAAATGCCAACTACAGCCTCGACTTCGGCTCTAATGTTGCGCCCCCGCCGCCACCGCCGTGCACATCCTACTTTGATCTTCTTGGGGCCATCCAAGGGATTACGACGTTTGCCAATTCCGAGTGGTACGAACCGATGACTCATCCACTCTACTGCATCCGCGAGTTCGTGGCAGCAAATATGGACTCAGATCCTGCTCACTCGCCAGCGCGCGTCCAGCGCACCCTGCACGAGGTAAACCAATTTCTCGGGGCCACGTACATCCACCTCGCGAGCGACTCGCCGTCTTGGTGGCGTGATTTCTGCACCGCGGCGCAGCGCATCCAGTTTGCTTCGGCTGCGTGGGCGCTCGCACTTTACGACGCCGCAGCAGGCCTGGCTTCGCCCGCACCCCCGCAGCAGCGCCCTGGGTACAGCTGGCTTCCCCCGCTTTCTCGCAGCCGCCGACTGGCGAGTCCCACCGTTAAGTCTCGCGCGAGCCAGGCGCCCGCTCCGACATGCCACAGCCTGGCACCTTCCCGGCGCACATCCGGTCGCTTATCCCGCGCGACTCCGAGGGCATCGAGCCATGCCTACGTTTCTTCGCCGGGTCCATGTGCACTGGCGGCACCGCCACTACGTGCGCTTCCCGCCACCGGACGCATGTATGGCCGGATACCCTCCCCGCTGCACTGCACGCGTTCATCAAGAAGAAGTTCGGGCGCCGCGAGTCAGGAACTCGTCGCCGATTCTGAAGGCGCCGAGGTGCTGCTGGATCGCCAGCTCTTCGGAGTGCACAACTCTGCTTAAATTCGAATACCGTACATCAATTTCGCCTTCAAGCCCCGTATCCAGTGAACCCATTTGCCCATCCCCGTCCCGGCTGGCGCTCAATGACGTGAGCCCCAGTGTCGGACCGAGCTCAGCTGTTTCGCCCAGTCACACGGCACCTACCAATGAGAGCCCATTCGCCACCGGCGGCGTGCATTCCATTGAAGTGCGCACAGCGCATTTGACGGCGTCCAGTCTTGCCGACGAGGGACCCCGCACCGCGGGCCATTCCGTCTAGGAGCGCACTATCCCACCCACCCCACCGGGTATTACTGATTTTTTTTGAATAACGAAACAGATAATTGATTATTCATTCACTAGTATTTCCTATCAATAACGGGTTTCACTGTCAATCCCTGCCCGTACCTATGTCCTAGCGGATACTTTCTTGTGTTTTGTTTTGAAACCGACTTCTTTCCCTGAGACAACACGAAACAACATTTTTATTAGCCAATCAAAATCGTTTATTGTAAAAATCAAATTCAGCCAACCAACGAGCGACAACGAAATCAGTCGTATAAACCGGTTTGAACATGGGCACGGGACCGAAGGCAGAGTGCCCCTCCAGCCACTAGTCGAACTCCAAGTCCAACATGGCGAAGCATCGAAAGCGCTGTGGCACCAAGAAACCAGCGAAGACACGCAAAGCAATCAACCGCGACGCTTACCTGCGTAACAGGCCAAAACTTCTCCAGCAGCGCTACGAAAAGCGAGTTTACGACCGCTTTCGCCAGCTTGAGGGTATGCCGAGAACCTATCTAAAAGAATAACTCCTCTAAACTAATTTACACTGTTAGTGGCCAGAGAACTGCTGAGTGAACTTCAATCCAAATCTCTGGAAGTTGAGCCAACGCGGGAACCGGTCTGGGAACCTTTGGCAGCAACGAATATTCTCCACGGTGTCAGTCAAGACCCGGAGTTGTTTGCCGATGTTCTCAATTCTATTCGTGACCGATGCAAGGAACAGATGAAGTGCGGTCCGTCAATGGTTCCCTGGAGCATATTCTACAGAATCGCTATTCTGGTGCTGCACCCTGACAAAGTTTCCAGGTTTAAGGCCAAGTTTGGCGATCGCATGGAAGAAATCAACAGATTCCGAAGCGAAACAGCGGCAGCTTGAACGATTTTAAGTCAAAAATGTCTGGGGACAACGGCAACGAAGTTGAGAAGGCCAACATGAAGTATCTGAAGCTTCGCGGACTGCTCAGTTTGTATCGCAAGCGTGTGGAAAGCATTTCAGTTCTGTAGCTCATCACAAAGAGAACTTCCAGTTGAGACAACAGCAAGCCCAACAAGAGCGGGACAACGAAATTGATGAGTTGAAGAAAACGATCGCACGCTTCGAGATCAACGGGCCATGCACGACATTTCAAGAGTTTAAGGAAATCGAGAAGAAGCGCAAGGAAGCCAACAACACGTGCTGAACAGCAAATGCCTACTAACCGATAAATTTTACGACTTTTCATCCAATATTTGTATTAGTTTTTCATACCAAAAGTACGAGTTCATACCAAAATGTAAGAGTTCATATGAAAATGGACGAAGGTGTCATACTAAAACGTACGAACGATTCATACCAAAAACTACGAGTTCATACCAAACGTACGAGTTCATACCAAAATGTATGATGAATAGTCTACAGGCAAGCAGAATATTCTGGCAGATCCTTGGCCGGGTGTGACTTGTCGACACGCTCTTTGCGATCCTTTCTAATGAAAGAAGCAAGCATTGCAATCGTGAATGTTGCATCCGTTGCTGACTCTTCGACACCATGTAGTTTTTGATGTAGTAGGTGCGGTATGCTGGTAGAACAGTTTCTTTCCAACGAGATGCTTCAGTCTCCCCCATTGCCCTTGCGAACAGCGCAACGTCTTCGCCTAATAGCTTTGCCACACTGTACCAGCTACGAGTGATGTCAGCCTTATTTCGCTCGGATGATGTCCACTTTGACAATGGCTTGAACAGATGCAATGACTTGTTAGGAAGCGACCACATCAAAGCGAGGTGAGCCCAGTCCTTAACTGAAGGGAACTCCGGGAATACTGAGGTATTGGGAGATCCCAAAGGCTCTGGTAATGTTTCGTCGACATGTAAATGCGGCTCGTTTATCGTGGTGCCACCCTGGCTTGTAGTTGCGAGAGAGGATATTTGCTCTTTCATCTCCAGCACCAATGCTTCAAGTCGCCTGAGCTTTTCAAGTACAGGCCCCTCCTCAACGTTCTGGTTTGCTTCGTAAGGGGCACTAGGACACCCGTGCAAGTATGACTTGTCAGGCGCCAGACAATCGGCGAGCTCACTTTCCTCGGTTTGCACTGTGAGATCAAGAAGGTATCTCACCAGTGTCTCGGTTGACTCGGATACACTCTATCCTGCCCACCATTTGATCATGCGCAATGACCAGCGACGCACCGACTTGCGTACATGAAGCGATACTGGGCTCCGGCGCGACGGAACGTGTGCGACGTGAACCAATTGTTAGACCAGTACTTCGGAATGTATCCTGGAATTTTCATTCCCTTGGCATTCAAACCACGCACGATGCAGTTAAGCAGTGTGATGAACACTTGCTCAGACATCTTCTTTCCCCAACCGACAGTAACCTTCTTGCAGCCCATTGTGGCATTACCTGTCTTCAAAACTTTCTTGCTGATCCCCGTTAATGCCGGAAAAACCAGGTCGTCATCGCTCCATTGGTGTCCTTTCGTCGCGGTAGCGTAGTCCACCCAATTGCACATATGGTCGTACGCATTGATGGCTGTCTCATCCTTTGGCAACTTGTGCATGTTGTAAAGACGCCCTTCAGCAACGGCAGTCTTGCGGTTAAACAGAGCGTATGTTCCATACTCGATCACTTCCCTGGCGTGAGAGTACTTTCTCGAAACTGGCGAAGCGATATGTCTTTCCACTTGAGCGTCAGAACCTCGTTGATTCGGCACATACCATAGAAAGCGAACGAGGACACTGCCTTGAACCAAACACGACTAGCTTCGCTAAATCCAGCCACGCCATCCTCAGAGTCAAGAAATGCGTGAAGAACAGTGATCATCTCCAGAGATATCGGAACTGCTTTAGCAGGTGTATACTCTGCAGCCTTCTTCTTATTAAGCCCCCGCATGAACTGCCTCACAAACGGATCTCTGGCAGGATTACCGAAGCCCTGCTTCTCTCCCACTTCATCTTCTCGCACACTCCAGGTGTTCACATCGGTCCCATCACTGTTTTCATGAGACGAATAGAAGCTTGCAACCGCAGACCTTGCCTTCTCTGCGGTTTGGAGCGATATCGAACTCGAAGCAGAAACGCTCTGTAAGTAAGCTACCAATACAACAAGAAGCTCGTGATGGCGCTCATGATGCGGGTCAGGAAATCCATTCTCGATGCAAAAGTCGGCAAATTTCCTGAAGCTCGATTCGTAGACACTCTGTGTTGCCTTCTTGATCACCCCGTTTGCTGCTTGCTGGCCTTCCTTGGCCAGCTCTCGAACGCCCATCTCTTACTGACGAGGGCGATTATGAAGTGGCCACGTGGTGAATAGGTGTAAAGCTTCGTACGATTTAGTATGAACTCGTACATTGTCGTCTGAACTCGTACTTTTCAGTCTGAACTCGTACGCTTCGATATGAACTCGTACGTTTTGGTATGAACATACACAACTTGGTGATATTCACTTCGAAATTTTACTAAAATGTTGCACCCCAAAATATCTTAACGAAAAATTTCAGACAAGTTGCCAAAGCCCTCTGGTTGGTGGAACAACACCAAAATGTTGTTTCAGCTAGAAGAAGCTGCTTCACAAATTTCCCTTTACAAACACTAGGTAAAGAGTTGTTGCTTTTCCTCGAGCCGAAACAACGTTTTTAAGGCGCCATTAGGGTTAGGTTAGCCATCTTTACAAACGCACTGATGTTAGACGTAGGGGCTACTATTGGGGCTGTTGTTTCAGGAAGAGAAAGCTCTTCTTCCTGTATACCGCCACTATCTTCAAGGATGCAAAATTTGCATTGCAAATGTTCACGTCTTTCGCCCACTGACGTATACGAGTGCCAGAGTAATTCACGAGTTAGATTGGTGTGGTGGTGGTGACAAGTTTACGTCAGTGGCAAACGCGACGTCATAAAGATGACGTTGGTGTCACCCTGACGCATTCGAAGTCTCGTTTCGAGCACTAACCCAGCATTTCGCTTTTTGCGCTCAAGAACCAACAACCAATTTACAACAGCGATGAACGAGCAAGTGTTCGATAAACTCTCAAGTGCGAACGGGTCATATTTGGTGATCGATGACGTGCCACGTGAGTCAGAGCCGAGCCCCAAGGAGGAGATTCGAGAGTTGCTCAAGCTGGTTCTCCCAGTCGTAAGTGCTTGTAACAAATGCCATGACCGGAAATAAAGTGTTAGATTATGTTAACCATCGTGACGCGTCTTCTGCGGGATTAGATGGGGACCACAGTACTAGAGTTTCTTCCAGGGTTTGTATCGGTCATCCTGGCCGGCAACATGGATTCACCCCATGCGCAGCACTACGTCGACGCTTCCACAATCTCCGTCATGGTAGGCAACGTCATTCTTATCTGATGAATTTGGAGGAAGCTGCAGTGGGTTACTCATACGCTTGATGTGCATGTTATAGCTGCTGAACGTCACAGCAATTTCGATTGGAAACGGGCTCTCGTCTGCGCTGGACACGCTGTGCTCGCAGGCTTACGGTGCAAAGAGACTCGACAAGATCGGCGTCTACTTTCAAACGGGCATTTTGGTCAATCTTACCGTTCTTGTCCCCATGCTCGTGATCAACTTTTCGCAGAACCCATTCTCAATGTGCTTGGACAACACAAAGAGGTGACCAGTTTGACGAGAGACTTTTCCCGACTGATGCTGCCTGGACTACCGTTCCTCTTCCTTTACGAGATGGTGCGAAAGGTGCTATCGGCTCAAAATGTTCTGAAGCCTCTGGTCGTTATCGCCGTAGTCGCCAACGTTGTCAACGTCGTGGCGGGTTACGGACTAGCCTACCACACGTCGATGGGATTTAACGGCATCGCCATTGCTCGAACATTGTGCAACGTCACCCTAACATTACTCCTGGTGCCGTACTTCTGGTGCAACCCGGAGAAGCTCACACAATGGTGGAGTGGTTGGGATTTGGAGGCTGCTGCTCGCTACATGACCCTATTCTGGCGGATTGGTGTCCCAGGCATGGTGATGATGGCTGTGGAAGTATGGGCCTTCGAGATCCTCGCCATCCTAGCTGGCATTCTACCGAACAGTGTCGTTGCTTTGTCAACTCACGCCGTCTTGATGAACGTCAATGTGATTCTGTGGACATTGTTTTACGGGTTCGCAGTTGCTGCCAGCATTCGTGTCGGGAACTGTCTCGGTGCCAACGAACCCAAGAAGGCGAGATTAGCTTGCATCGCATCACTCGTGATGACAGTCGCCTTAGCTCTTGTCTTCGTCGTGGTGCTCTACACGCTTAGTGACGAGATTCCCCGCCTGTTCCTCGGAGATGGCGACAGTCTCGATCTTGCGTCCACGATCATGGCTTTCTGGTGTCCGTTCGAAATCGTGGACGGCCTTAACGCTGTCATGCAGGGCATCTTTAGAGGAGCAGGAAGCAGAAGCCAGCAGCCATCGCTAATGTGGCGGGGTACTATGGTGCGGGCATCTCGCTGGGCGCGGTGCTCGCTTTCGCGACCGATCTCGGCGTCAAGGGTTTGTGGATTGGGATTGGCGTCGGCATCACTTTGACGGTGGTGGCGCTGGCACTTTACATGTTACATAACTGGAACTGGGACCGACTTGCTATCGAAGCGCGGCAGCGGACGGAGCAGTAGTGTGGTAATTGGAAAAACAAGCGCGACCTCTTTCGTGAAACTAAAAACATCAAAATGCAGCTGTAGAATTGCTCACCTCGTCAACATACTTCTCCACAGTTGATCACGAGCATTTTGTTCGGAGCAGAATTTGCACCAGTTGCGTTTACCTAAATGAGAACTTTCATCCTTGACAGCAACACTAACAGCATCAAAAACTTCTCTCACCTTCTTGTCCGCGTCTGAGATTCGAACTCGGGCACATTTTAACACCAGCAACTTGGCGCAAAATAGCATTTCTTGATCCTTATCCATGACTTGGCGGCATTCACAGTTTGAAGTACTGTCGAAGCCGTTCAGGTCCATATCAGTTGAATCGTGTGCTGCCACCGTCTGAGCGTTTAAAAGTACTTTTCAAAACCATGACGACATCCATCAACCTCACAACGCTCGCTGTGCATATTAATATACCGTATCCTTATGACTGGGAAGGCGGCTGCAGGGCCATAATCCGGTTGCGAGGTCTGCTTTTTCTTATCCCAGTAGTTAGTATTATTAATAATAAAACTACTGTACCGGTATGGTGTGTTGGCTCTGAAGCATATTGCAAACAGATGCGTCTCAACATTTTGATTTGACGTTGAACTAGGGTTTCTAAAGCTGTTGAAGTTCGAGATGTCGACCCATCACTCTGCGTTTCATCTTGGTATTTGTATGCCGAGCTGGGTTTAACGACTTTTCAATCTGTTGTTCTCATTCCGATTCTGTCGATCAACTACGCAAGTGATAATAGCAACGATACCAAGTGGCCATGACTGACGCAGCAGCCAAGCCCGACAACTCGTGGGACGCACTGAACTATCTGCCTGGTTTTGGCAACGATTTCTGCTCGGAAGCGCTGCCCAACGCGCTCCCAAAAGGCCAAAACAATCCACAAAAAGTCTGGCACTATATTTATATTTAGGTTTTCCAAAAACTTGTTAAATTAAAACCAAACTAAACTAAAGTTTTGCTTCGTTCATGTACGCAGTGTCCGTACGGACTGTACGCAGAGCAGCTCTCGGGAACTGCATTTACGTTACCACGACACAAGAACCAACGAAGGTATCAACAAAAAGTTATCTATCATTTCAAAACTAAACTAACTTTTTAGAGTAACTATATTGTTTTTGTAGCTGGCTGTACCGCATCTTGCCGCCGGTGGTGCATGAAAAATACCAAGAAGTGGAGCATCCTTTTGTGAAGGCAGACTTTGCCAAAGAGAAGCTCACGCCGCAGCAGATGCGGTGGCAGTCCATGCCGTTCCCAGTCGAGTCGGAAAAAGTGGACTTTGTCGACGGACTCCGGACAATTGGTAGCATAAATTTGTAGACTGGGGTAAATTTTATTTTGTTGCTGACTGTTGATGGATGGATGGTACTTCAGGTGGTGCTGGAGACCCGACGCTGAAAACAGGGATGGCCATTCATATGTACGCGGCAAACGCGTCGATGACGGACAAGTGCTTCTATAATTCAGATGGAGACCTTTTGATCGGTAGGGTTTTGTGTGTGGAGGGTTATCCGTTTATATGCAGTAGTGAGCTGATTTTGTGTGTTGTTTTATAGTGCCGCAGCATGGCGTGCTTAAAATCACCACCGAGTTCGGTCGACTGAAGGTGTCACCTCATGAAATCTGCGTCATCCAGGTATGGATACTTGAGTTTGATGGTTTTTGTTGTTTTGTGGTGCCTTATACAAATAAATCCACGTGTTGGTTGTTAGCGTGGAATTCGCTTTTCGGTAGAGATTGAAGAGCCTTCCCGAGGCTACATTCTTGAGGTGTATAATCGCCACTTCGTCCTCCCTGATCTCGGACCAATCGGTGCCAATGGACTCGCAAACCCTCGAGACTTTGAGCACCCGAGCGCTGCCTACGAGGATCTTGACTGCGAATACTTAGTCATCAACAAGGTAAGGTAAACCGTAGAGCGTCTGTGAGAGAGAGAGACATTCTAACACTGAGATGCTCTAGTTCGGTGGCGAGATGTTTTCAGCAAGAATGGCCTTCTCACCATTTAACGTCGTCGCTTGGCACGGAAACTACATCCCGTACAAATACAATCTCGACAAGTTCAGTACGATGAACTCCGTAAGCTACGACCACCCGGTAGCGCATACAAACTGAATTCGGCAGTTCACAGTGAACTAATGGTTATACTACTTTTTCTTTTTGACTTCTACAGGATCCTTCAATATATTGCGTGCTTACTTGCCAAACTGACGAGCCGGGAAATGCTGTCGCGGACTTCGTAATCTTCCCACCAAGATGGATGGTCCAAGAGCACACTTTTCGTCCGCCGTACTTCCACCGAAACTGCATGAGTGAGTACATGGGGATGATCTACGGCTCATACGACGCAAAAAAGAGCGGCAAAAATGGCTTCCAGCCAGGGGTGCTTCTCTTCATAGTGTCGACACGCCACACGGACCAGATGCAGCCACATTCCTCGCTGCTTCGAACGCGGAGTTGAAGCCAGAAAAGTTTGAGGGTGGATTGGCATTCATGTTTGAAACCACCTACCTCGTCAAGCTGACGGACTATGCACTGCATTGTGACCACAATGACCCGAACTACTGGAAGTGCTGGCAGCAGATGCCGAAGCTTTTAACCCAAAGCTGGCGTGAAGTCAATTTTGAACACGTCAAGAGAAGATGAATTACAAATAATTTGCCGGCTTTGATATGTGCTACGAATCTCTCTGCATTACAAGCGCCACACCAGCAAGTACCCATTTCGCCTTTGGCTGGATCGTGTTCAATGTCGCCAGGAATACATAAGTTGGCCCTCGAAGTGTTGTTTGGTATACAGGACAATCAAACACATCTTTTGTGCGTCGGAAGTACCCGACTGCAGTGGCTTCCCATCGGCTGTCAATCGTTACGGCTCGTGCATATATGACAGGCGCAGCAGGAAGCAATTCCTTTGGCAGGGGATCAACTAAATGGCCACCGCAATTGATGCCATCGATCTCATACGAAAAAGGTGAGGTCTTTTCGCCATCTTTCAGCGGGAATTCCCAACGCGCGCCTTCCATGAACAAACCATGGACGTAAGCTCCCATTTCAGGGTGTGCCTCTGCTCCTTCGGGGTCCATAATTGGTGTCACGTGAGTCTCAATTGCCATGGAATCCAACGGGATGCCATGTATTCGTGCAGTGCACTGCTTAATTGCAGTGAGAAAAGCTGTCGGGTTGAACAGGCCGGATATCCACATGGAATATGGCAGTCGAAACTCGTTTGTCCAGTTGGCGAGGAACTGAATCCGGTCCAGCAAATCGGCAAACCACTGCGACAACGATTTTCGGGACCACCACGCATATCGTTCCCACGAGCACATGTGCAAAACATTTCGGCCAGGAACCTGATTGATTGAGAGTGCCTCCATCAGGTCTTCCATAGGGTCGGTCATGTTTAACGTGCCTTGAATTCTTTTGTAAGCTCGACCAAGCTAGCCTGGATCTCACGCAATAGTGTGTCCATACGTGTTGCTTCCTGAAGTGCGACCACGACGTAAGGAGATTGGTCCGTCGTCAATAACGGCTCAGCCTTGGCTTGCAAATCTGCGAGGTCGATTTCGGGAGGAAGCTTTTCTAGCAGGTCCTCGATTATCGCGTGTACTTGAGCATTTTCCTTTGCTAACCCGGAGGCCGCTGTCGAAGACGAGTTGGAAGCAGAACCTGCACTGTCGGTAGGCGTATTTGGTCCAGTTGATGGCTGGAATTTGGCAATTGTCTCGAACAGCTCGTTGGAGGCCTCCACTAAGTAGCCTACCTCCGCGTTCGGATGCAGTCCATATACTGTGGGGACTCGCTAGGCAGCTGCGTCTCGATATGGTCGAGATACTTGCTGTAGCTGAAGGTAAACGGATCGGGGCACTTAAACCCTGCAGTAAGCTCTTTGCCTTTTAAAATCTCGGGTGTAAAGACTTCATTCAGGTACGTGTTGTTCGTAATCCGATCCCAGTGATCCGTGATATGACCTCCGTACATAATTTCTCCGAAAATGTAGCGCAGGTCATCCCATGGCAAAGCCTTCGACCTACCCGTCGCAGCCGTGTCCATATATCGCCGAAGTACATCCGAACAAATGAGCAGGTCGCCAGTATTGAAGCTGTATGGACGACTCCAACCTTGACAGCCGAATCTCCGCCGTCCCAAAACTAATGCGTGAAAGAAGCAAAGCGCAAAGAGGCAGCCTTGAAACTCATTAGGTTGTGCGCACACCTCAATTTGCTTAGCCGAGAAATTAGCCCAAGCTCGGCGCAGATTACTCTTCAGGTCTGTCGGAGCTTCGTTGGCAACCTTGATGCAGCTTTGCAGCAGTGATTCTGGAATATTGCTAAGCGATGCCAGTGCGGGACCCTCAGACGATAGGAAGCATCGAAAGTTCTGGTCGGCAGAGACTGAGTACACTTCCAATGTTTGCTCCAATCTAGGCAGCCATGATTGCATCAGATGGATGTTTTGCATGATCACCCAGCTTCCTTCGCGAGAGAACTTCTTTAAGACGTTATCAGCAGTCTCTTCCTGTCCCTGCCCCATTGAAATGTTGATAAGATTTCCTCGTTCGTACGTGAAGTCAAACTTTTACCAAGCGCTTCCACCCACGATGTTGGATCGACACCGGGAAATAGCAAAAAACATTGGTGTCGAGGCACTAGTCTCTTGATACGCAGCATCCATGTCAAATGGTGGTTGTTGTACCATTTGCTTGCTGAATGTGTCACCAAGAAAAGAGCGCAAAGCGAAAATCACTCGATCGGGACGCAATACTCGCACGAGATGTAGTAGCTGCATCGGCGTAGCAGACGTTTTGTACTGCCCTGGAAGTGGCTTAAGCTCTGGTTTTTCAGAGTCACACCATTCTCGCCACTCCTCGCTATCGGAGCGCATAAATGTTGTAAGTTTCTGGAGACTTGGTATGCTTTCCTCAAGCTTGCGAACACGAAGCCAAGTTGCTTCGGACATCCATTCACTCAGCATACCCATACCGGACCCCATGTCTGCTGCACTACCACAGGCCACCAACTGACGGACGTCAATCGCATCAATTTTCTTTTCCGACTGCAAGATTGCAAAGCACAACTGAGTGGCTAAAGTGAGTTTGTCCTTTTCAAAGAGCCCACGGCGAATGTAGTTGAAAACTACGTCCGTAATGGATGTCTTCAGCTGAGTACATCGCGCTTCAATCTGGGCTGCTGATGGTTTTTCTTGTTGATCCGTCTCCTTCATAAGAATGTCGAGATCCTGCTCACTGTTGCTCTCCACCACCCGGTCTGCTAACAACAAATCGGAATTCCATTGAAAGCGCTGCGATACGATAACCTTCTTCGCAGCGGCTTTCAAACGACCGAGCAAACCACCGCCACCCCCGATGATGGAGGCCTACCAGAGTTACTGTCAGACTGAACCAAGTCGATGCCACGTTGGAAAATCACCACATAAGCGTTCAACGAATACACGTAGTAAGAGTGCATGCGATGCAAACCATCCATGATAAAGAACAGCAGTGCTCCACGACTTGCGACGGATTGGTACTTTGCGCTCAGCTCATTGATCTGGACTTCGTACTCCTTCGCCTTGGCAGCTTTCTTAGCTATTTCCTGAGCGGTGGCTTTCGTCGTTTCCAAGTCAGTAATTACTTGCACGTTCTCCGTCACGTCCCCTTCAGCGTCTGCTAAGCTCGATAAGATGCGATCCTCTAGCGTTTGAATACGAATTTTAAACTCGTTTTGTTGGTGGATGAGAGCTGTACGAACTTTTGCAATCTTGGGCCATTCCTTGCGTACCACAAGTGCCAAAAGCTGGTCTTCCAGTCCTTGCTGCGTAACAGCAAAGTTTATCATGGTGGTCTCGGCCTGTAGTTCAGGAGGATAGTGGGGATTTGACAATTTGGTATGCAGATACAACCGGAAGTCTGGATGCAACTCGACCAGTTTATCTCCCATTTTCAGCAGTGTCTTGTGACCACGCACTGTGGTTGATCGAGCAATGACTGGCCACAGACATACTTCCACTCTCTCACCCATATTTTCAACGATAACTGTGTAGCCGTGCTCTACTGCAGTCTCCAGCAAATTAGGCAAGTTTTGTTGGTCCTGGCGCACTACTTGCAGTGAACCAGGAGATGCACGCCGCGCGTCTTTCTCCATTTCGCGAAGCCAGTATATACCCTGTAGTTGAGGATCAACAAGTAGTGGAGCGCGGGTGCTATTGCGTACAATAGCACCATTTTCAACTGACACGCGATCGCTCGGCAGACCCCTCGTGTTCCACTCGGCAATCTCAGACTCGGTTGCGAGGATTTGCAACGGATTGCCATCACCAGTGATTGCATTAACCGCCGCAGAGGGCTTCTCCTTGTCGGCTTTTGATGGTTTCTCGGTGAGTGAATTGCGTAGAAATGGCAGCCACTTGTCGTTGATAAGCATATCTCGGAATGGCTTAGTGAAAGCGCCACAGTACGAAACAAAACTCGCAGCGATGACAACATCGCAGACCAACATCTCGGCACTTCCACGAAGTGCTTCGAGCTCGTGAGCCCAGCGTTCACTTTCACTTCCAAGCGCCTTCGCTAATCTACGAGCAAGATCCATGCGTAGACGACCTCTCTCCAGTAATGCAACAGCATCTTGAACTTCTTTGTTAACTTTGTCGAACTCATCGGTCAACGTTGCAAGCTTCTCCTCCAGTGCCACAACTTTTTGATTTACTGTCTCGAGTCTCTCGTTTGCAACTCGCAACTTTTCATTCGCCTCCTCCAGCGCACACTTCTTAGGTTCTACAACAATAATGGCGTCGTAATAAGCGACGATGTTAATTACCCAAGCACAAAGCCCCGCAGAGGCTGAGTTTTTCTTCTCAATCGTCTCGACGTTAAAGTGTTCCAACGCTAGGAACGGGCGAATTTCTTTCCAGTTTACCTCGGGAACTTGCTGGTCGTCAACGAGTGTCTTGAATGATTTAAGCTCTTCCACAAGTGCATTGATGTTACCCAGCAAAGCTTTCTTCGTAGCTTCCCAGGACCGATCTTTGTCTTTCACCTTGCCATTTTTCTGAACTATCACATTCGGATTGACCCCGGCGAAAAGCACCACCACAGCACCAAAAATGTCGCCAACCCCCGCTGGAGGTTTTGCCATCGTCTTACAATTTCCTAAATCCTTTTTGTTCAGTGTGTCCAATGCTGACATGGCGGCATCCACCATCGGCTGTGCTTGAGAAAGATCCGCTTCGGTATCTGCTTTTTGATGGACACATCGGCCTGAATAATCGCACACTTCTCGCGTTCAATGTTGGCCCTATCTGTTTCATTCTCAACAATTTCCTTGTCTTTCTGCAACCGCGTCGCAAGCTCTTCCACAATCACTTTTTTCTGTTCAGCTTGTTCCAGCGTGCGCTTTAATTCCTCTTCCATGGTCGCTACTATCTCTCCTGTGGCCTCCATTTTCTCCAGTCCATTTTGAAGACGTTGCATAGCCTTTTGATGGCATTTGTGCTTCTGAGCAAGAAGCCGTCGATAAAGCGCCAGACATTCCAGATACGATTTAGGCGTCGAGTACACATGCCGCTTCTCACGAGCATAAAACTCCTTTGCCAACGTGTTGGTGCTCTGGAAAGCAAATGGCACGAAGTTTTGTACGGCCATCACTACATTATCGGGAGGGATCAAAGTAGGGACATTGTCAAACGTGAGGAATCGAGCAGCGACGGAACGTAGAGCTTCTTTAGGCCACGGCTGGAACCAGTCAATTAACGCGCAGTTCACAAGCGCCGGAAACTTTCGAGCTCGCAATCGGAAATCAGCAGTTGCTGGAGAAAAGCAAAGCACGACATGTAAATTGCGCTTAATCTCCTGCACAAACCACCTCCAAGCACGTTCTTTTTCTGATCCTTCACTGCTAAGGCTGACAGCAATACTGGAGTCACCTGCTGGATCTGCAGCAGCAATGGCTGCGAGAGAAGCCATCATCTTCGACTGGAACTGTTGGATTAAACTAGTTTGCTCGTCGCCATTATAGAGATCGGGTATGTTCCCACTCGAGAGAAGATCATTCAAGTAGATGAGCATTCGCTCATTCTTGATTTGGTTGTCGTCGAATAGGAACACCACGCCGTCACCTTTAACGCCTGCTTTCATAAACATATTTTGGAGGTCTGACTTAAAGTCCAGCAACGAATATGACTGTGTGATTGTGATCTCCACTAGCATATACCCACAAATGAACGCACTAAGTCGTGCGAGTGACTTGCGACCACTTCCTCCCACTCCAACTAGAAGTGCATGCCCGGAAGGGTTGGAAATGATGCGAACAATTCGAGCAATATTTTCGACGGCATCCTTGAAAAGCACCAGGTCCATCTTGGTATTTAACTCGTTATGTTCCCCCAAGGCTTCTTCGACTGTAGCATGGAGCACTTGTAAGGATATCACTTGGTCATACTCGTTTGTTCGCAGCCCATTTGCAAAATGGCAAAAGAGAACAGGGTCAGTTTGAAGCTGGGCAGACTCGTTACTGCTCTCAGTGTTAGATGACACTGGGGCAAAGTAGCGCATAAAGTTGAGAGCAGGAAAGCATTTTCGTGCCTGCTGCTGCACAATGGAGGTGAATTTAACTAGATCTTGTGTTGACACCATGCGATCACCGTAAACGCGAGAGGTTTCGTGAACCCACAACAGCGCAAACTTAAGCGGGTCTTCAAACGTTTGTGGCCTCGCCATCAACAATCCTTGAAACACATTTGCCACGTGTCGAATATTAAACTCGTAGTGGAAATTTGCCGCCGTCTTTCGGAACGTGCTGCAGACCTGAATGTGGAGATTAAGGGCAGCCTTCAAAATGGGCTGGGTCATCTTGCGAATGTCTTCTACAAAGTCGGCCACATATCCCTCGAGAAAAGTTGTGTAAATGACTTGCAAACTTGCGGCACTCAGCTGAGGTAGAGCAAAGGTGACAAAGTGTCGTTGCAGCCTGGGGTTAATGCCAAAACTACCGGCGTTTGGGTTCATGCAGCCTAAGAACTGCACATTCACGATCTGCTTTAGTGTGAACTTGGCCCGATCATACCAGTGACCATAGTCCAAGTATTGGCGAAGTAGTGCCAGCGCACTCTGGGTTCCATACGGATCAACTTGCGGCAGGTTAAGGTCATCCAGAAAGTATATGAGTTGGTCGCCGACTGTAGGGCCAAATGTGGTTCCAACTCTTTTTGAAAGCTTTGACTCAAGAATCACTTGAAGGGCGTTGGCGTTCGTGTAGTAGTTGAAGTTGATGCTCATACTTGCACAAGAAGCTTTCCCAGCAGATACAGGAGTCGGCGTTGATGTCGCCGCGGCTGGAGCACCAGGCTTCGTTCCAGATACGGGAACATCAAGATTATTTAGCAGTCCCTGGACTAGTTGCGTCTTTCCGGTGCCTGCATTGCCGCAGAGCATGAATGGGCGCTCCTCTCGAACCATAATACTCATCCAGCTCGTTATGGAGGCTGTCTCGGGAGTTGACACAGTGACGGATGACATGGACACAGATCCATCAAAGTGTACCGCTTTAAAATATGGCGATGCTCGCCATGTATCAAACGACAGCGTGTTTGGGTCGAGCCAGTAGTCAAACACTGTGTCCCGTGCCGGAAACTTGATATGTTTGAATTCACTGCGCCACCACTCGCTAAACAGTTTGCGATAATCCGTACCATCATCAGTAATCGTGAGAGCTGCACCAAAGGCCCACACAGAAATAAAACCACTAAGGGTGTCCACTTTCTTGGAATCTCGCAGTGTTTCAGCATCTAGCACCGCATCCAAGAAGTAGAGATACGTCTGGACCATGGATATTTCTTGCATCGACACAATAGTTTTACAGCATTGCTTCACAAAAGCGATGCAAGGCTCAATGTACTTGTTCATAGCTTCTCCTAAAGCAGTACGCTGAGGTACCGAAGCACCTTTAGTTGCCACCCAACTTGCCAAGAACGACCGCCATTGAAAACCATCGTCATCAGATATGTACAGGATTCCAGCACGAGAAACAGTAGCAGGAGTCGCATACTTCAAATCACGGATTTCAAAAGGAGCCGCATGTTTGGCTTAAGTGGGATACGCTCATTCGAAGCAAGCGTCAGCATCTTGTTGTCATCCATAACTGAGTTCATAGACTCGATCCAGTTTGCATCAAGATCTCCATCCAAAACAATCCATTTGAGGCGGAGATCTGTAGCCGAACTACTTGCAATATCACGCATGAGCTTGGAAAGTAACCCGTCTTTCCACTCTCGAGTGCCAAGTACCATATATCCGTACAGGTCTTCAGTGGAGACCGCCTTAGGATTGAGATCGATCACTTTTGTCACGTACTCGTCTCCTTTTTTCTTTCGAGCCGCGACCAACGTCTCGCAACACTCTGTCTTTCCACTACCAGGCGGTCCCATAACGAATACACAATGGCGAATAGCCAATAACTCTTCCAGCTGAATAACTTTTAGCCGGAACTGCTCATGGGGCCAAAGCCCGCGATCTTCGCAGGCAACATGGACGAATTTTTCCATTGACTCGTCAATTTTGCGCGGCAGGTTCAGGTTGGGGAAGAGATCGCTGAGCAGTCCGTTGAATACTAGAAGGTCTTGTTTCACGATCTTAGGCAAGTTGAAATCCCGTAGTGAACGCATGAGAATCTCCTGCTCAGATAGTTTTGGCTCTGCACGTTTGAATGAGCCCGCAACCACAAGAACACTTTTCACAGCCCGAAGACCCCAGTCGTAGTGATCTTGTTTTGAAAGAAGCTCGCGCAGCAAAGAATACAGGCTGAAAAATTTGGCAGCTAGCAGCTTGGCTTCTCGGAATCCTTCTGCCATCAGCATGTTCTCGCAGATAAGCACTAGGTCGGGTGCCATCACCGTTATAGGTCGGAAAAGAGCCTTAAGACCTTCAGGTAGCTCTGATCGACCAAGGTAGCCAGGGTTCATCGTGATAAAAGTACCGCATGTTGGATCGAGAGTTACGGAGTCGCCTTCTACAATGACATGATCACTTGCACTTCGAATACCGTCGCAAACAGCTTTAAATTGTACGGAGCATACAGACAACACCTCGGGTGCAAGGCGGTTAAACTCATCAAAACAGCCCCATGCACCTGCGCTTGCCAAGCCTTTGAAAATATTACCGAGGTTCTTGTAGTCCATTTCAGGAGAGCAGTTGAACACATAACATATTTTACCCACCATATTTGCAAGGTCTTTGGTTGTTTCTGTTTTGCCCGTTCCTGCTGGTCCAGCAGGAGCACACCCCATCTGAATGTGCAGAGCCTGAGTGGCAGTGACATAAATCCTATCTGTGAGAGGTGTAATCACAAGCCTTGGACCGTTCCCTAAGTATTCGAATCCATACTCGAAAGTTGCATCCAAGATCTCCAGATACGTTTTGTTTAGTTGATCAGATCGTCGTTGCTTTAGCTGTGACTGCCACAGAAACGAACTCGGAGTTGTGATTTCCTCATACAGCAGTTTTTGCACTAAGTCCCGTGAGTGTGCATCCATAGTAATCATACACATCGTCCGCTGACGATCTCCTTTAGGCAAGTTTGTTTGCGTTAGCTTAATGAGATCGCTTAGCTGGACAACCATCTTTTCTTGCAGCTCCTTCATAGCGGTCGCGTGGCCTTTTGCTAGTAACTCAAAAGCATTTTCCACACCTCTCACGTACTCGATTCCAGCAACAAGTAGTGCTATCTGAGCTGCATCGATGTTATCCTTGGAATGTACGTCCTCGCTAATCGGAGGCAATTTCTGTAGCAGCCAGTCAACACGATTTTGCTCTGGAAATCGATCGATTGAACGCGCTACGTGTCCTTTAAGAGTCAAGTGCATGGACTCAAGGACTGTTTGCATGTAGAGCTCGACCTTCCCTTCAAGTGTGACCTTATTCTCGAATGCGATGGTCTCTTTGGCAGTATCGTTGGATACGAAATGAGTGGCTTGAATAGAGCTGGCACCTCCTGCGTTCTCCTTCTCTAGGGTCAGTGTGTTCGTTGCCAAAAACACTTTCTCGAGGTGAACCATGGTACTTTGTGGATTGCTGCCATTCGACAAGATATCGAGCAAGTCCGCTTCAGAGATAAAGTAAAAGCGCGGGAACAGCCGGCGTTTTGAGTCCAAGTACTCCTTCAGTGCTTGCTGGCACTTCTCTAATCGTGCGTGTAGATCATTTAGCAATCCAAGAAGACCAGGTAGCTGGCAAGCCAAGAGCACATTTCCGGGAGGTTCTTGATTCCACATTTGGTGCAGTGTTTGGCGTACCAATTCGTCCACATCTTCAAACCTTGCGGCCTCATCTGGGAGCTCGCGCTTAACCTCTTCGGATTGCATGAAGAGCGGCTCCAGATATGACCATGACCGCTGAATTTCCAGCAATGTGCTTACTGTCTCCGACACGAGCATCAGCTTCGATCGCCACAGCTGCGTTTGTTCCTGAAAAAACTGTTGCGTCCAGCTGCCAATCCTTGCACGAGCAATTGGTCGGACTCAAGCATTTCCACATCATCGTCAGACATATGAAGCAACGGCACAATCGTCTCTTTGTACAAGACCATCGTCAAGCAAATGTTGGACCAGCGAGAATCTAAGTCATTTAGAACGGATTCCTGCTTGGCTTCCTTCTGTGCTCGATCCGTGATCTCTTCAACATCACGCTGTATTTCATGCAGGTTCAATGCTAATATATCCGCAAATATCATAGCTGGGTTGTCTTCCGGACATTCAAACGATTTCCCGGATACCGTGATAAGGTCTTGCCAGTGGCGCCTGCGCATCGAGGGGTGTCGAAGTGCTTGGAACAGCGGACATGTGCTTAAAAAGTCTTTTACAAGGCGTTCGAACTTCTTAAACGCATCACAGTCGCGGACATCTTTGTGAGTGGCTTTTACTAGCGCCAGAAAAGCCTTAGCTTCTTCCTCTAGAACAATCCCATCGATCATACTCCACGGAATTTCTCTCGACAAATCGATTTTCCTTGTCACCTCCGATATAGACTCCCACATCTGGTGGCAGTGGGCAAGTGTCCGCTGAATCGCAGTTAATACGGAAGCACAAGGCTCCATTAATTCTTCACACTCCAGTATTTGCGCGATGTGTAGCCTTTGTTTGAGAGTCGCTTCATCCTTCTCAATGTTGGCCCGCTCTTCATTAATCATGGTCAGTGCTGCATTAACGCCGACGGAAAAGTTCCAGAATGCCTTAGTTTTAAGCTCGGCTTCCTTTGCTTCCAATTCCTCCATGTAGATAGCAACATCGCCACGGAATTTTAAGTTTTGGGAAGAGATTAAGGGTGCGATACGATTACTTGCAGCTGGAACCTTCTTCAGAACCTCTCCCCAAGCGATTTCAATTGCCAGTAAAATATCAAGCTCCTTGGTCATAACAATGCCTGCTTCTTTAAAGAAATCAAGTTCCACCCGTAGCTCCTCAATCGTCAATGAGATCTCCTCTCCACGTTTTTCAACCATGAAGACATGCTCCTTCAGTCCAATTAATGCGGCTGTAACTTGTTCAGGCGTCCATGTTGGGTCTGATAAAGGCTGCTCTAGTCCGATGTTACATTCTCGCGTTGATTGCTGAAGTAATTGTAAATCATGCAGCACCTGATCGAGCACAAGTTTTCCTGTCATCAAGTTCATCTCTCGTGTTACGATGTCATCAAAAGTAGCTGTATACGGTGATTTGCGAATTGGGCCTGCATTGCCTCCAAACGTTCCTTGAAAGTCAATTTGAACTTGATACTCACCAGGATTTGGCACTGTATAACTTACCAGGTACTTGCCATTCAACAGATCTTGAATCTGTAAAGTCGGCAGAAACATTGGTCCCGACTCATCCAGAGAGATTTCAACCGTGAATTCATCACCACCCCGAGTCCGTAAGTTGCGTTGCGCATCTTTCGCTTGAATAATGAAGCATGTGGGTTCACCGCTGGCTCCTCCAGATAGTACTCCAGGGCCATATGCAAAGCACAGAGGTGCATGAGTTACAGAGAAATAGTTGTATGTTTGAAATGTAGTCGTAAACGAGTCACCCTGCAGCGCCACACGGACCTGGACGTCCCCAGAAGGAAACGCAGTAAAGTCAGGAGTTACGGCATTAAGTGTGTGGTCGTTCACGTATTCACCTGCGACGTCCACTGATCCCTTACGGCATGAGAATCGGATAGTCACCGGCTTGTTGGCGAAATCGATACCTTCAATAACAAGTGGTGTGCCACCCGTGATCGGCCCAAAGTCTGGATAGATCCCTGTAATTCCGTAAGGTGGTCCCACGACGCAGCTAACATCGAGGTAATATATATCATTGAGCCATACATTAGCCCAGCCACCAAAAACAATGAGCCGGCTGCCTTTGTCATCATACGCCAATGTCGTGTCACCTGCCGCACGGTGGTGTACCCTCGATCTCCGGTACAGTCCAAGTCATTTCACCTGTGTCAAGCACGCTCAGATCGTTCATATAATTCCCTGTGCGTTGTAGTTGTTCGCTTCCCCAACGACACCGCCAAACACAAACACCTTAGCATGTGGAATAGCGAGCACTGCACAGCACGCATGGTTCCACCTCGGCAACGGCGTCGCCATATGTGTTCCTTCCACCAGCGTCCACGAGTTCACGAGCGAGTCGAAAATATGCAGATCATTAAACTGCGAGACACTATTCCAACCACCACACACCAGCATCAGATCATCCACTGCACACGCCTGGTGTCCCGCTCTCTTCTCCGGCGGCTTTCCTTTGCACGTCACCTTCATCCAGCTGAAATCGTCCGTTTTCAACATATAGAGATCATCAAAGTCCCTTCGTCCATACCCCGTTCCTCCATAGCCCCCAAAAACGTAGACGTTCCGTCGGATCGCCACAGCACTATGTGCCCTCTTGGTGGTGGCAGCGTCGGCGCTACGGGTTTCGCTACACTGACGCGATGCGAGGCCGCATTATTACTACTACTCCCGTTATTATTGGGCGAGTTTGAAGCTCCAGGCTGCATCCACTCCAGCGTGATGGGGTTGAAGACCCACAGGTCATTGTACCGCGTGGAGCTGCTGTGGAAGCCGCCAAACACGAAGATCTTGTTGTCCACCACCGTGGCCGAGTGTTTCCAGCGCGGAGGAGGCCAGGCGCCAACCACGGGTGACCTCAGTCGCTCCCATTCACTGGGTGCATTGGCGTTGATCTTGAGCGCGAACAGATCGGCGGTGGGGCCCGGCGGCTCGGCATAGTCGCAGCCGCCGAAGAGGTAGCCGCTCGCGCCTACGATTGAAAGCGAGTGGCCCGAGCGGCGCGTGGGCGTCTCCCGTTACGTCTCGCCAGCGTCTCCAGCTTGCTCCAGCGCAGGGCGGTCGGGCCGGTCCCCTCGGGCTCCGGCATGGTCGAGTACACTAGGACACTGGAAGAGCGCAATGTGCGACTTGTGGTTGAAGCTGGATATGTAGCCATTTGATTGGCTAGGAAAGGGACGCGACCTTTCAAGATCGGGCGATCTTCCGATGGTCATAAGATTGACTGGACTGGAGGGTCAGTAAGTGACTGACCGAGTGAGGACCATGGCGTATCGGGACCTGACGAACCGGTTCGCTGAGCGCAGGACAAACCTGCGCAAGCGTAACTTGATGTTCCAGATGCGGCCGCGGCTGGATAAGTCGCCACTGCTGGGCGCGCTGTTCCTGTCCAAGCAGGTGCGGGGAGCGAGGCGATGCGAATTTTTGGTGCACACTGCTGACCGTGGTGGTTGACAGAGAAACAAGTCGCACGCAATGGAAGGGGCACTGCTGCAAGACGCGCACGAGTTTCCTGATGGAGAGCACAGCGAGAGCCACAAGCCTGAGTGGACACGCTTCGCCGAGAGTGCTGATGAATGTATCCGTCTGCTGCATGCCAAACGTACGAGCTGAAAGGATGTTTTGTGATCCAGTGAGTAGCTGACGTGCTGTGAGTTTTTGGCCTCTGCTTGCTCGGTGTAGTGGAGTATTTGCAGCTCATGCACACGAGACGACTTATGATCCGCTTTGACGACTCGGAGACGCAGCAAGAGCGAGAAATCAACTATCTCACTGAGGAGATTACCGCACTTTTTCACAAAGCGGATCGCTCTCTCAAGAAGATCACGAGCGCATTCGTCGGAGGTGAGCCCAGTCCTTCACCTGCGGACAGACTCGTGCGCTTGAACACGCAGCGTGCCATCGCAGGACGGCTCCAGGAAATCTCGATTCAGTTTCGAACACGACAACGCGAGTATCTCCAACGACTCCAGCTGCAGAAATTCGGGAGTGAGATATTCGACGTGGACGAGATGGAAAAGGGTACTGGGTTTGCAGTAGAAAGCCTTCGACTCGGTAACAAGACCGCGTATGCCATTGACCGCACTGAGTACGACATCCAGGCCCGAGACGTCGAGATCCAGCGCATCGCCAAGTCTGTCTCGACGCTAGCCACCATGTTCAAGGAGGTTGCAGAGATGGTGATCGACCAGGGCACGCTCATCGACCGCATCGACTACAACATGGAGCAGGTAATAGCAGTGACTGCCGTGTCGATAGCTCTCTCCATTCTTTGCGCTAACTACCATCAACCTCGCGTTTTGGTGTCTTCCAGGTGGTCGAGCGGCTGCGCTCGGGCATGAACCAGCTCGAACGTGCCGAGAAATACCAGCGGAACACACGCCCGGAGCGCTGCATCTTCACTTTGCTGGCGCTTATCACGCTCTGCTTCTTCATCCTCGTCATTAAACACTCGTAGCCGAATGCAACCAACCCACACCGTCCAGTAGAAGTCACACCGTCCAAAACTCTCTTTAAATCTCTTTTTGGGCATCAGGATCCTAGTCGGAACGACCCAGATCACAATCAACTCTGTCTTCTCAACGAGCAGTCAACAATCCGCAAGACAAAAGCCACCCGAAGGTTCCCTCCATCCAACTTCCTCAACGCCCTCAATTGACACGCACAAGTCCTTTGCTCCTCACTTGCCCCATACAAATATACACACCGCTCCACTCCACCTCACAATTGATTATGCCTGTCCACTCAACACAATCCCCTCTTCCCTCCTTCCGATTGGTCCAAACTCGAGGAGCTCCGATAAAGCAGTCCTCATCTCACCCGATCGCCTGCAGTCGCCCATGGAGCCGCGCGCGCCGCCTCAGCAACGTGCGGGAGCCGCCGCTCGCCCCGCCCTTCGCTTCGAAGCCCTTCACGCCTCGCAGTCGCAGTCGCAGCCAACGCGCGCTGTCCACGGCCGTCCTGCTGCGCCTGCTACTCGGTTTGTTATGCGTCGGAAGTGTCTTCCAATGGATCGGCTGGAAGTCAATTCCGACGCCCCAACGCAAGGGCGACAACGGCTGGATGAACCATCTGAGACGCATCGAGCACCCGAAGGAGACGCAGGAGCCCAAGCCGACCACGGACGCGGTGGCGTTCGAGCCACAAGTGAGCGACCCCACGCACGAGCAGGAGCTGGAGCGACGCGCGCCGTACGACCCGGCGCGCCAGAATGAGGACCAGAAGCAGGTGGCTGAGATGGTGCAGTGGGCCTGGAAGGGCTACGCCACCTACGCGTACGGCCACGACTCGCTCAATGTTAAAACGTACAAAGGGACGGGCCTCCCGGACCACGACATGGCGCTCACGCTCGTGGACGCGCTGGACACGCTCTATCTCGTCGGCATGTTCGACGAGTTTGACCGCGCCAGTGAGTGGGTGGCGAACAATATGGAGCAGCGGATCTTCCTGCGCGGGTTTGTGAGTCTCTTTGAGACGACGATTCGACTCATGGGGGACTGCTCTCGGCGTTCCACATGTCGGGACATGTGCACCTGCTGACGATTGCCAATAAGCTGGGCATGGCGCTGTCGCCGGCGTTTGCCGTGTACCCGCACGGCATACCGGATAAAGACTTTGATATTGTGGTAAGCGTCGGCCGAGGCACTGCAATGAGAGTAGAAACTGATGTAGTTTTTTGTTTTTTTCTTGGGTGGTGATTAACAGAGTAAGCGGACGCGCGCTGCTCCGTCGCTGGCTGAAGTCGGGACACTCCA
This sequence comes from Phytophthora constricta, assembly GCA_011947335.1. Classification (NCBI taxonomy): domain Eukaryota; phylum Oomycota; class Peronosporomycetes; order Peronosporales; family Peronosporaceae; genus Phytophthora; species Phytophthora constricta. The sequence continues at coordinate 28,918 of JAAVTI010000170.1, forward strand.
AATGGAGTTTAAGTACCTCGCCCGCCTCACCGGATACCCAAAGTATCAGGAACAAGTGGACCGCATCTCCGACTCAGTACGTTCTCTTAAGCGTTGATTCACTCAGATCATTTGAATGACAATTGTACTAACCTCTGGGAATGCTGCTATCTGATGAAGCTTGCAAAGCAAGTGGATGAGAAATACCAGAATGGACTCTTGCCAGTCCAAGTGAACCAGCAGAGTGGCAAGATCTCTACATCAAAAATCACCTTGGGTGCTAATGGCGATAGCTACTATGAGTATTTGCTGAAACAGGTACGAGGTGGATTCTCTGCTGTTTAACGACATAGGGGTAAATACTGATTACCATATCGTGTTTGGACTGTGTGTATTAGTGGCTTCTTTCGGACAAGAAGGAGGACAAATTCAAAACACAGTATATCACTGCGGTGGACGGCATCATGGACAAACTAGTGGGAAAATCAAAGCCAAACGGGTTGGTCTTCATTGGTGAGCTCGTGTACGGAAAGTTTGAGCCCAAGATGGACCACTTGGTGTGCTTTGTTCCCGGTATGCTTGCACTGGGGTACATGAACGGCATGCCCGAGGAACACCTTACGCTGGCGAAGGAACTTATGGAGACTTGCTACCAGATGTACGCGCAGATGGCTGCCAAGCTCGCGCCTGAGATCATGTACTTCAACATGAAGGAGAACGTCGAGGAGGATTTGCTCGTCAGTGCCACGGACGCGTTCAACCTGCTACGTCCCGAAACGGTGGAGAGTTTAATGGTGATGTATCGCGTCACTAAGGACGAGAAGTACCGTGAGTACGGACGTGAGATCATGAAGGCGTTTGAAAAGAACTGCCGGTTAGAGCGTGGTGGATACGCGAGCATTGGAAACGTGGCAAAGGGTCCTGTTCATGTCGGATTCCGAAACGAAATGGAGAGCTTCTTCATCGCTGAGACGCTCAAATATCTGTTCCTGCTCTTCTCGGACAAGTCTTTGTTGCCGTTAGACGAGATCGTCTTTAATACCGAAGCCCACCCGTTCCCGATAGACCACAACGCCACATAGACACAGCCCGGTCGGCAACACAAATTAAGCTTAGTGACCCGCTGACGGCCGCTAGCTATTTTAATGTGTATATTTTTGATGGTAAGCAGCATTTTCTTGCTGGCTGCATGGCGAAACGTGTCTGCGCCATTGCAGTCTTCAAACTCTTCAGTGCGTCACTCTTGATGAGTGCAAATTGCTCCTGATGGGCGGTGCTGCGTCTGTCCTTAGCGAATACAGATACGGCGAGACTACTGATGATGAGAAGGCTGAGGCGACGACAGTGTCTTGGGTCGGATCGAGACTTGACATTCCACCCAAACCATTCAGCTTGGAAAACTACTTTGAACTGCTGGACATTGTTGGAACGGGCATGCTGGGCAAGGTGCGAGTAGTTCGGCATAAGCGCACGGGTCTTTACTATGCGTTGAAGTCGATCAAGAAGAAGGACGTGCTGGCCAAAAGATGATCCCGCAGCTTGAGGCTGAGCGAGACGCGATGGAAAAGATGACGAAAATTTTCCATCCATTTACTGCTCGATTCTTTGGTAGCTTGGCCACGACGTCACACGTGCATTTCTTGATGGAGTACGTTCCCGGTGGTGAGCTTTTCCACCGACTGCACGTTGTCGGACGATTGCCGAACGACGAAGCCAAGTTTTACGCCACGGAGCTCGTCGTGTTCATCGAGGCTTGTCATGCTAACGGGTTCATGTATCGTGACTTGAAGCCCGAGAACATCCTCCTAGACGCCAGCGGGCATATCAAGGTGGTAGATTTCGGGTTTGTCAAGTGGCTTCGCAGTCCAAGCGATCGGACTTCGTCTAACGTGGGAACGCCTCAGTACCTGGCACCCGAACAGCTCACACTATCGCACCAGGCCCGTAACTATTCCCGCACCGTGGACTGGTGGGCGTTTGCTTGTGTGGTCTACGAAATGGTGAACGGCACGCCGCCGTTCACAACTCGGCGCGATGACTCGCACTACGAGCTGTACTCTCGAATCCTCGCCGGCAAGATTTTCTGGCCGCGACACATGCAGGCTCCGCTCAAGGACCTACTGCGGCAAATGCTGCAGCCCGATCCAGCCAAGCGGCTCTGCGATGTCGAATCGATCAAGCACCACGCGTGGTTCGAAGACGTGGACTGGGACGTCGTCCCTCTGTGTCGAGTGGCTGCACCACACCCGCCAACACTGAACTGCGTCGGCGACACGACCAACTTCGACGACTATCCGAGCTCGACAGAGGAGACACCTCCGTTCGACAGCGACACATCTCGCTACGAGTTCCGCACGTTTTGACGTCGTAGCAATGGCGAGGATCGCCGCTACGTTGGCGTGTCCGCCATAAGGTCAAGGAGCTGGAAGTGATTGCCAGCCTGCACAATTTTCGTACTGGCTGACGCAGTGCTCCGAATGCTCGTTCCGGTCGAGTTGACGGACTGCAGATGTCGGACTGGAACGCCTGCGACTCAACCGAGCAGGTCCATGCGGTGTGGTAGCCACATGACCGCGGCGGCCTGATTTCCAGCAGGTGTCAAGCTCGTTGAAGTCGTGCGCTCGTCTACAGTCTCTCGACACGTCAGACTTGCGGTCTCCCTTAACGGCTAAGTTGGCCCCGTCTGCCTTTAGTCGACGCACACCAAAAGAGCCAGGCGGTGCATGTTGGTTCCTGCTGGCTGCTTCGACAGCAGTTGGTGTTCGGTATGGGCTGCAGGAGCCGAGTCGATACAACACTTTGCTCCTTCACAGAGCAGAGCCCAAGGCAGTTCGCATCACCTCTGCGGGGTCTCGTTCAGGTTCGCTCGGAGCTGGAGACACACGGAAAAGGCAGGGCAGGCCCGACCAAAATCCACAGTTGGTTTCGCTCGACACCTGCAGCATCCCGTGTCGTGCACGACCACTTTGCTTTGCTGTCCAGGCCCCTCGAGTCGAGTCGAGTCCCTCACTCCTCAGTCGGTAAAACTCGAACCATCGACGTAGAGTCCGGGAAAAGCGAGGAAGAAGTGCAGGAAGGGCAGAGGACGAGAGACCACACAAGCCCACAAGATGGCAGCTCTCGAGAACGTTGAGACTCTCCATTCCGCCCCTGGACAGGCTGGCAAACGCTCGACCGAGCAGCGCAGTGCGCTCTTTGAGTTGACGCTCAGTCCGGAAGACACCGCCACCATTCCGACCCTCGCGCACTCACAGCCCCGAAAGACATCGGACCCCATGGCCAAGACCAAGAGACGAATGTTCTCGACACCATTGTTAAGAAGGTCCGCCACGGCGTCGGGCGCAGCGGCAGCCTCGGCCGCGTCCAGGATCAAGTCCATGACCAAGCTGCCGACCGTTCTCAAACGGTCCAGCACCAACAAAGGACAGGCTGCTGCTCCTGCCAAGGAGATCCCTAACAAGGCGACGGTAGCTCGAGCGCCGACGGTGTCGTCCCTGTCGACAGTCAACGCAGACGCGAAGCTCAAGACGCAGCACTCCCGGAAGTTCGGCATCCAGTCGCTGATGCGCATCAAGACGAGCTCCAAGGACACGACGCACGCGAAACCAATGACGTCGCCTGTGCTGGGGCCGCTTGACTCGCCGGAGCCTCAGACAGACTCGGAACACTCGACGGAGACCTCGGAAGCTGAAACTGTCGATGAGACTCCCGCACAAAAGTCCAGCAGCTCCAATGCCTCGAGGTTTGTGTCGCGCATGCCGGCGATGCTCAAGCGCGTGGTCTCTACCGGCCACACGACCAACGCAAGCATAAACGCTGCTGCTCCTATGAAGACCAAGAAAGCTTCGCCCGACACAAGTGCCAACTCGACTCCGCGAGGAGAGTTCTCGGATGAGCCCGACGAAGACACACGACGTTCATTGCTCATGATGATGCAGGTGCCTGAAGCCCTACGGCGCTCACAGTTGCCGCTGATGGCCGTGAGTGAGGCTTGGTGATTCAAGCGGGCTGGAAAGAACTGTGCCGAGCGCAGTATATATCTTAAGCTGCCCGATTGCGTAGCGGGTCCTGCAGCAACCGTTCCGTTTGCGAAGGAAGCAAAACCAACTTCGACACACGACTTGATGATTACCTGGGGTCATGACATCCTTGACACTGGCCGCATTAGTCCTTACTGAAGTATCTAACTATCTATCCAATATATGAACCCAACGCAAGAACGTCTTCGCATCGCCGTTGCAGGTGTCATTGCCATCACGTTAGTGCTTCTGAAGTTCATTGATCGCTTCCTGCTTGGCTTGCCGTGTAGTATTATCCATCGTTACTCCATGTTCAGGTGATCTTGGTCAGCGCCGAAATCATTGATGACATCTTCCCCGGCAACAACAGTCGGGCGCGGATCGAACAGATAGCGACTGTCCAGCATTTTTCACAAAAATGTTCCGAAGTGAGAAACACACGCAAATTCACAGAGCTCATGGCGATGACAAGGCTTTACGTACATGATGCGAGGCGTCGCCAGCGGCCGCTGCATCTTCCAGCCTCGGATACTTGCGATCGTAGGGTATACGTCTACAAACATCGCACACAAACGTTAGCAATGAAATGAGGTCCACCAGCCATGAGAAGACGACCATCTAAATCATACCTTCCAGGAAATAATAGATATGTCCGACGATGATGCCGATGAGGTCGGTCGTGGCGCTGTTTCCCAGCAGAATGGAGAAGGAGAAGAGCACCCACGGCAGGTACGGCGCCGTAAAGGGAAATAGCCCCAGGAAGCTCATCCGCACGTGCTCGTTGCGCCGGCCCCACAGATACACCATCATGAACGTCAGGGACGATCCCAGGAAGTGGATGTTCACGAACGGCGCCACCAACTGCACAAAGTCACACACCAAAAACAGTTAGCATAATTTTCACATCAGAATCAAAATAAAATACAATTAATCTGGCAGTAAAGCTGCAACGACGTACGATCATCACGACGGCCCCCAGCAGCAGCATGTACACAAAGTCGGCTGTCCGGCCCCTAAAAGAGCCCTCCTCTAGTAATCTGCAGTAGCGAACGCTGTTCAAAATGACACAAAATAAAAAATAAAAATAGTCAGAAAGCTCCTTTTTGTGTGTTTTTGTAGTAAATCCACCAACTTCCTTACACAAAGTACATGTGGAAGAGGAAGTCAAGACTGAAGAGTCCAAAGAAGAGGAAATTGGTCACCAGCCGCCACACCTGTCCATTAAAATGTCGTATAAAAAATGGTTATTCGTGCGTGTAACCCCCGAGTTACGCCGAGATGAAGGACGAGCGTACCTGGCCCTTGAAGAAGATGAGGTTAAAGTTGAAATAGAGCGAGAAGGGCGACACCAGGTCCAGCGCGCAGGCCGTCGTGGTCAGGAACGATCCCGTCAGGTACAGCCGCGACACCACGGGGATCTCGTAGTACCATTCCAGCGGGTCGTTCATGGTCTCCTTTGCTTAAAATGATGCCACTTGGCAGTGCTTGCCACGTTGCAGTGTAACTCTGTTACATGGGGTACGTTATAAGGGTTACGGTTTCCCGTACCCCCAGGGTACAGTGGAGGTTGAAGTGATCGATAATGAGCCGTTTACTACCGTACCGCACGAAGGCGCCTGAAGACGTGGCCGCGCGCATCGAGCAGACGCTCCAGAGCACCATGTACCTGGTACAGACCTCGGGCCCGACCTCCTACGTCGTACGTCGCGTCTCCGCACCTGTTTACGTGCCGTGTAACCCTCTCACGTACGCTGGTTACAGGTCAAGGAGCAGCAGTGCGACAAGACGCAGCGCGTCCTCATCGGCTCCCTGCAGAGCTGCAGCTGCGGGGCGCTGGACGTCTGCGTCCACATTTTGTTTGTCATGCTGAAGGTGCTGCGTGTACCCCGCACGACGCCCGTGGTGTGGCAGCAGTCGCTGCTGGACTCGGAGGTCGAGACGCTGCTGCGAGGGGGTTACACGGAGAGGAAGAGCCCCAAAAGGTTACGTTACGTGAAGAGGACGAAGGAGGACACTGTGCAAATTGCAGAGGACGTTGAAAGACATGAACTGGTGGACGGAGAAGTATGCGCAATTTGTCAGGAGGACATGGACGACAGCCAGCCACTGACCTACTGCCGCAAAGGGTACGAGCATGGATGAGTTTCGAGCCTTTTTGGGTGTTTTATTAGTTGTTTATTGTTGTTTTTTGAGGATACTGTAGATGCGGCAACAATTTCCACATTGAGTGCATGAAGGTGTTTGGAGAGAGTCGGCGACAGTCCAAGGAGAATATTGTTTGTCCGCTGTGTCGTCAGGATTGGGGGACTTGGCTCTGTCGACGCTCAGAAAGGAGATCGATGTCGCGAACAGAGCTCCCAATGTCCACAAAGGAGCATGGTGCAGGAAGTGCAAGACCAAGCCGATTCGCTGCGAGCGATATCGCTGTGTGCAGTGCAAGAACGTGGACTTGTGCGCGCGCTGCTTCAAGTCGAACGCCCACGCGAAGCATGCCTTCGTGATGAAGCAGAATGTGCAAGATCCGTGGGTTCCTGCGTGCCGGGAGAGCCAACGTCAACCGACAATCAGCTCGGACTTGATCAGGGATTTAGAGAATCGGGAACTCTCCACGAACGACTACGACGTCCTGCTTCAGCTTGACCACGGCGACAAGCGACCTATTCAGGATTACCTCGTTAAAGTGATTTCAGGAGCCAAGGTGCACGCTGAAAGCGCACAGACGTTTGGAGACCCAGGAGCGACGTGCTCACTTTGTGCTCAAAGTTTGAGGATTAAAGCTGCGCTTTATTCTGCGTTATGCGGGGTAAGTGCCTTCAGAGAATAATATGTGGTGAGCATGACAGTTTGCACTAATCTGTTCATGCATGCACGATATATAGCACGTATTCCACGAGAGTTGTCTGGCACGATCAATTCTGTCGCAAAAGTACACATGCCCATTTCCTGGCTGTGACAACTCGTTGGTGCCCGGGTTGCTGTTCCTTCAGCAAAAGAAGTTAAAGTCAGCCGGAAAAAATGCTCAGCCAAGCAATACTAACCCCGAGGTTGCGAGTGAGACTCCGGTGTTGGACCCGTCATTCAGTGTCTTAGGACTTCAGCAGCACCGTTTAGCTGCTCAGCCACCAGCTCCCAATCGATTAAAATCGTCAAGCTCGCGCGTGACAAGACGAGGAAACCCAAAACAGGGCCAGCGTGAAGGGCTGCCGTCGATCCCTACTTTAGTGTCAGTAGGTATTGTGCCGCGCCATCGACAAACAAGTACCTTGAATCTGCCCTCGATAAGTTCACGCGAACTAGCACCATCCCTGAATCAACTGGAGCATGAAAATGTCATTCACAGCCAGCCAAGAGCAAACTCTGTGCAGCGTACTGCGGTTCAAGCAAAAGGAGAACTGGCCAAGTCAACAAGAGATGGAAGAATTCCGCAACTCAATCATCATCAGCTGCAGCAGAAATCTCTTGCCGAGTTTCCTGCGGTTGTCAATGCATCTGAGAACCGTCTCAACCACGCTGAAAACATCCGAGCCGAATTAAAAGCTGTCGAAAAAGAGCGTCTCCAGAAGCAGCGTCTGCAGCGAGAGCAACGAAGGCGTCGTCATCAGGAGAATACCACTAATCCAGCATTTACCGGTGGATTCCTTGGTGCTGCCCACCAACCTGAACCTCATATCGAGAGATCTGGGAGCTCTCAAGCTCAACGGATCCGTGAAATGAAGCGAAAGTCACATGAACGGCAGCAGCACGCTCGGAAGCAGATTCAACCACCAAATGTGTTTCCTGATTTGTTTATTGGCAGCAGGGGCTAATGGAGTATCAATACATATCTAGCTAAATTATGGAGTTGCGCCGGACGTACAGCGATGGATGAGGGGCTTCAACCCTCCTCTGGAGCTGTGCGTATGGCGGTTGGGCGATCTGCTCTTCTTTCTGCTGCGGTGGGTCGGGGATGGGACTGGTGTATGCAGTCTACGGTGGCGACGACGAAGCAACATGGACAGCACAATCGACACCGACACCAAGAACGACACGTAAATCTCGGGCTTGGAGATAGCCGCAAATACTCTTGGAATCATGTCCTCCGTCGCTCCGGCGATGTTGTGCTCAAAGAGGCAAGACGAAATGCGACGTCTCGCAGAGCCACAGTGCTCCACCAAATTGCAGAGCGTGCCTTCCAGCATGTGGCAGGACAACTGCATCGAGAGGTGGGGAGTATCGCAGGAGATCTTCTGGATCATGCCTGCTTGGGCATCGATCATCGTGATGGGATCGTACTCAGGCACGACAGCAAAGTTGCGGTGGTGCAGGCTTGTTCGATCGACCTTCATCGACATTCCACCGATATGGTGAACCAATTTGCTGTAGCTTTGAACGAATCCAGGTGGGGAATATGTCACCGAGGTCGTGCCCACGATAGACCCGACGAGGCGTGCAATACCACCACCCATCGAGTGACCCGTGAGCACAACTTTCCGGTCGGTGAGGGATGTGACATAGTCCAGGAGCTCGTGATAATACCATGACTCGTGCTGCAGACCAAACAAGCCGATCATTTCACTGTACAGCTCGATCAGAGTGGAGAAGGTGACATCGGGCCAAATTCGAATGGTAGGGAAAATTGATGACAGCACCGAGAACACCACCGGCTCAAAAACATCTTGACATCCTCCACAAAGTCCGTAAATCTCCAGATGTCCGTGCCTCGCACCGAAATGACGCTTGTGTTTAGCTTTGGGATGTACGCTTCGAAGAAGTCAAGCTTCGATCCGGTCTTTGTGTTCAATGCTGGCAAATGAACGAGAATGTCACCCAGTTCGTTGTCAAAGATGGTCGAGATGAACTCTGCTGTGTCGTTAGACAGCGGGTCAAAGTATGCCGCCTCAGCAAAGAACGCGAGATCGACCAAACTCAATCCGTTCCAGCGATTCGAGCAACTAGTATACAACGGGTCTTCAACGGTGATTGCTTCATGTGTCTCGTTCGCAAGCCCAAGGTGCAGCTTCACAACACCTGTATGGTGGATATGAATTGAGTTGTCTTGATACTCCACCGACGTGGCATCCGGGAACCACTTCGCGCTTTTTGGATCACTGAGAGAACGCTGAACCCTGAGATAGCCCCGACGAACAGCAACAGAATCGCGACAGCGATGTACACAAACTTCTTGGCAGTACGGTGACCAAGGAGAGGGTGCTTTGTGTCAGTGGAAGTTTCTTGCAGCATCTGCTGAAGCGACATGCCCATTTCACTTAACGACGACACGGCCTCGGACCGTAAGAACCGGTCGAACAAGAACAGACTCACCACAAAGAAAACGTGCGGCTTCTCCGTCATTTTTGAGCCAGCGAAAATGATCCCACCAAAGTCAATGCCATCGGACCATCGATCAGAATTGCTCGCACGCTGAGCAGACTTACCATTCTTAGGCAGATGAGAGAAACTACGTAGATCGATGGCAGCAGCAAATTGATAATGGTTAACTCGAGTTGAGCGTGCACGAAGCCCATGTCCGGATGCACACAGGCTCGGAAGAACACCACGCCCTGACCGATCACGAAGGTGTACTTGAGTCGCTCGAAGAATCCGCTCAGCGCTTTCTTGTTCGAGTCGCACTCCTTCACATTTGAGAACGTATGACACGTGATTGCCAAGAACCACAGGATCCATCCCACAAGCAGCAGCATCCCAAAAATCTCCCACTGGAAATTCGTGAGGTCGCTCAAAGGTGTGATTTTCAACTTGAAATGCCGCGCTACCCATTCAATACCCCAGAGCCCACCAACAAAGTTCATTCCCAGAAGCCAACCACCTAGCAGGAACGTGGATTGCGTGCTGAGGCCAGCGAGTGCGGTGCGCCATTTCGGCAGGATCTCTAAGCAGAGCTGAATGAATTGGCAGATGGCGATTGCAGTGGATAATCGCAGCGCACGCTGGAACACCGGGTGCTTGTCCGTCAGCAGCTTCAAGTACGAGTCCTCACACACGACCTTCACCAAAGACGACGAGTCTTCAAGACTGGCAGCGGTGCAATGTGACGGCACCATGATCAAGCTGGGCAAAATGATGAGCATCGGCATCGCGACCGTAAGGATTACAGCTTGCGGACGGCATTCGCAGGCGATCATACGCCGGATGAGCGGGAAGTTCTGCAGCGACTGCCACGTGAGGATCCACGTGGCGCGCCCAAAGGACAGCACAATGCCCATGACCGACACGTACACGACGAGCACGCAGATGGCTTGCGGGAACGGCATCGTGATGATGGTGCTCATATTTTCTCCCAGCACGGCGCCAACATTGAACAGGAAGCCCCAGAGGATGGCCAGCGCCTGCAGCATCACGTAGACGAAGAAGAAGGACACGATGGTGCGAATGCTCTCGAACCGCTTGAACAGCAGCTTGGGGAAGTTGACGAACATGAGGCGCAATGCCGACTCCCATTTCAAAATGCCCTCAAAGTAGCGTCGTCGCCACTCCACCAGCCGCGTAGATCGGAACGCGGCCAGGTTGCGTCTCCTGGGCGACGAGCGTCGTCGCATGCTCTTGCTCTTGTTCTGGTCGCACACGAGCGGCGCCGGCTCCGGTTCCGGAAGTGACGTGGGTGGAGCGGAGCGCTTCGTGGTGATGGCTGTCCACGGGTCCATCTGCTTGGCGAATGAATGGCCAGTTGGGTTCTGACGCTGCTTGAAGCTGCGAACTGCCACGACGCGACTTGTTGGTGGTTTTCTGCCGTGGAGAAGGATGTCTCTCTCCCAGCCCACTACAGACACGATAGCAGCGGCGTATGTGGCCGTTATTAGGCGATTGGTGAATGATGCGTCCTTTTGTGTCTCATCATGTGTTATCTGGATGTCGTCATGGCCATTTGACAGGGCGTCACCACGCCACGCTGGACTTGACTCGGTGCAAGATCATGTAGATGGCAAATGGACGGGATCCGGTTGGTATTCTTGCCAAGGGAGCGAGCTGTTGTAAGGCGATGAACTCGTTCATGTTGAAAGGTGAGGACGAATGTTCTCGAGTTGGTGGTGGCTGCGTATCTGCATTTTGCGACAGACTTGTCATGTCGAGCATGTGAGCGTCCGTTGTCTTCTGGCGACAAATGCTGTCAGTGCGTGCATCTGGTGTTAAAGCGCGTACGCTCACAATGGAGCAAGGAAATGAAGCAGGTGAACGGATGCTAAGGCAACTTAGATCGAGCAGTTAGTTGCCTTTCGTGTGCGTACTTCCTGATTGCAGGATGGCGCCGAATGTTAGTGTGGCCAGTTTGTCGCTGTCCGCTACACTAGTGAAGTCTGCTTTACGTGTGTGACGCCTTCATTACATGCTGCACATTGCTCATTTTCGAGTGTTATTTCCTGGACAGACAACACAATAGCACCAGTGTGGAAGTGCCTCGCAGCCCCCAAAATCAAGAGCGCTTCTAAGCGGTGTCAACTAACAATTTGGTCTGGTTCTGCGTGTGGTTTGCCATGTTTTTCGAGGTTATCAGCTTACCTCGTCTTCGACCGGGTGTGGTTTTGGCATCAACGTCGATGGCATCGGTGTTGCTGGCCCAGATGCCTTTATCGCCGGTGAATCAAGCAACCACGCGAATTTTACGTACCGTCATGCAAGACAGAGCTGGGAGATATCCGGCACCTTCCGCAGCGATTTCACAAGAAGTGTCCGTCTGGAACCAGCAACAACAAAAAGACACCCAAACGAAGCAATAGCAATGAATAGTTGCGAGTACCCTTACCGAGTGAGCACGTCGGAGGGATCGCCAATTCACCCCCAGGAAAAAACTGAGATGAGGTCCATTTGATGCCCGGGTAACCACAACCATGAACAACCGTGGACAACCTATCATTTACACTGGTCGGGTATGGACAACCTAAATTTCTCGGCACGGAGCTTCATCCCGGATACCAGCACGTCACCAGTGGTTGTGAAACAGTTCATTTTTCCTTTCACGCATTTAGTCACTTCATATAAATTGGTGTCCCCGCGGTTTGACGTGTTGCTCCTCGGCGGCATAGACTCTTTTGTTGGGAGTACTTTGTCAACCTGATGAAGCTCGCGAGACCTGCCACCACGGTTTTGATGGCAGGTACCTACAGAAGCCTTACATCAGATTTTTTCCGCAAGGGTATGCATCCAGCGCGAGTTAACAGCCAAGGCAGATAAGCCATTGGGTATCCACGGATGCAGAAAAAAACTGTGTAACGCAGACAATGCGATTGAAAACAACGATTTAAGGTACCCGACGACCTCGTAGCGTGCTCCAATATTGATTTCCTGTTAGAGCAGCACTAGACTCTGATCGAATATTATCCACATTGTTTTATATTTGACACAAATGCATGGAAAACCGCAAAAATTATGGACGGTCATGAATGCCCCACAACGGTCGGACATTTACACCCAAGTCGACAAACTGGCAACGATTGGTCGGTTACGGACATCCACCGTTTGAAGTTTGCCTCCAACTTCCGATTTGAGCTGCTCGTCGACTGACACGCACACACGGACCTCTTCATGTGGATCTTCGATGTAAAATGGCTACCTCCCGCTCTGCTCCCGCCCCTGGCTCGTGGCATCATGAGACCTGCAAGTTGCTGCAAGACAACCCGGCTCCACCAGAACGATCTCCACAGTAACCCGTGCTCGCAGTCCTCAGCCTTGCTCAAACACATATATCGCCATCTCACCAAACGAAGATGTCGACAACCTCCATCGAGCAATCGCAGCAGTGAAAGTCGTCCGCAACGACCATGACACCTCGACAGAGTCTCCGATCCTCGATCTTGATGCTTCAGAATGTCATGACACCACTTCATCACGACCGCTGGACACTCGCAGCACAATCTTTTAACTTGGTTTCGCTGGCGACGGAAAGTTTTTAATTTGGTGACGATGCCTCTACCGCCTCTACTTCTCATGTACCGGTATGCACAGTATTGCGAGGAATCAGTCGATTGCGGGGACGCGGAGGATTTCAAACTGTGAAGGGAAGTGCCACGCACGTGTCCGGTTGCGTCCGGATACGATTCTGACTGTCGCATACGGTGAGTATTCGCCGCCACTGTGAACTATACTGCCAGAGAAGGGCGCATGGAGCGACTGAACAGATCAACACCAAACACCATAGACAGCGCGATGGATCTGCCTGCGAATAGCAATCCCTGTCGGGGCGCGATATGCCAGCGAAGGCCACGGGGTCTTCGACGTCGAACGAAGGGGCCGCGAGACTTGATACTTTTGCGCGGCACCAATTGCATCGCGGTTGCAGTCGCCGGACACCTCGGTGCTGACGTCGCCAGCGTGGCACCGAACTGTGAAGCAGCCCGAGACGTCTTTGTAAAGTCTTCAGGCTGCAGCAAAGAATCAGCGCCGGCGGTAGACAAAGTGCGTCCACGGCGGACCGATTGCCGAGGGCTGCTCGCGGCCACCACTTTTTTCCCTGGTCGACATGCGCAGTTAAACCACACAGCCAAGCAGACAGACAGACGGAAGGCCGCGATGCATTTGCGTCTAATGGAGAATCCGCAATTCATCAACCTCATCAACACCCAAATGTCTCTCCTAAAGTTCACGCGCCACGACTCGTGAGTCACGAGTCGTGACACTCGCTACAGCAATTGATGATTTACGATGTTGTTGCTGTTGACGTTTGATTCACATCCGTATACCCGCGCGTATACCCTCTAAATCGTCCATCCTCATCCCATACCAACTCCACGTCAACACCCTCCATCCATCTTCCCCCGTCCTCACGGCGTATACTTCGTCACGATCCAAAATCTCGATCTCCCGAGGCGACTCACTCTTCAATTAGCGCCCAAGCACGCAGGTCTCCACAGAACCGACTCCCGACACCATGATCAGCGACTCCCCGCCTGGAAGGCGCTCGTCGAGCACGCCACCGAGATCCAGAAGACGCACCTGCGCGAGCTCCTGGCCGACGACGCGCGCAACGCCGCCATGCGCACGCAGCAGCAGGGCATCTACCTGGACTACTCGCGCCAAAACGCGTCGACCAAGACGCTGGACTTGCTCTTCGAGCTGGCCGAGGCCGCCGGCCTCAAGCAGAAACTCAGCGCCATCGCCTCGGGCGCGCACGTGAACACCACGGAGGACCGCGCCGTGATGCACATGGCGCTACGTGCCCCCAAGACGGAGAAAATCCTCGTGGACGGCCACGACGTGGTCCCGGACGTGCACGAGGTGCTGGAGGCCATCCGCGCCTTCTCCGCCAAGGTGCGCGGCGGCAGCTTCGTGGGCGCCACGGGCAAGAAGCTCAAGAACGTCATCTCCATCGGCATCGGCGGCAGCTACCTCGGCCCTGAGTTCGTGTTCGAGGCGCTGCGCCACGAGCCCAAGGCCAAGGAGGCTGCGGCTAGTCGCAGCCTCCGCTTCCTCGCCAACGTGGACCCCGTGGACGTGGCGCGCGCCACGGAGGGCTTCGACCCGGAGGAGACCATGGTGGTCGTCGTGTCCAAGACCTTCACCACAGCCGAGACGATGCTAAACGCCCGCACGCTCCGCAAGTGGATCGTGGACCACCTCGTGGCCAAGGGCGCTAGCGAGGCGGACGCAGTTGCTAAGCACATGGTCGCGGCCAGCTCGGCCGTGCCCTCGTGCAGGAGTTCGGCATTGACCGCGCCAACATCTTTGGCTTCTGGGACTGGGTGGGCGGCCGCTACAGTGTCACGAGCGCCGTTGGCATCCTGCCCCTGGCCCTGCAGTACGGTTACGACACCATGGAGCAGTTCCTGGCTGGCGCCCACGCCATGGACAAGCACCTGCTGGAGACGCCCCTGCGCGACAACCTGCCCGTGATCATGGGGCTGCTCGGCGTCTGGAACTCGTCGTTCCTGGGCCACAGCTCGCGTGCCCTGCTGCCGTACTCGCAGGCGCTGCTGCGTTTCGCCGCCCACATCCAGCAGGTTGACATGGAGAGCAACGGCAAGCGTGTGACCATGGAGGGCGTGGACCTTCCGTTCCAGGCCGGGGAAGTGAACTTCGGTGAGCCCGGCACGAACGGCCAGCACAGCTTCTACCAGCTGATCCACCAGGGCCGCGTAGTGCCGTGCGACTTCCTGGGCTTCTGCGAGTCGCAGAACCCCGTGAAGCTCGCGGGCGAGCCGGTGGCCAATCACGACGAGCTCATGTCGAACTTCTTCGCGCAGCCGGACGCTCTGGCCCGCGGCAAGTCGCTCGAGGACCTGAAGGCGGAGGGCGTGCCGGAGTCGCTCCGCAACCACAAGCTGTTCCCGGGCAACCGGCCGTCGATCTCGCTTCTGTTCCAGAAGCTCGACGCGTACTCGGCCGGCCAGCTTCTGGCTCTGTACGAGCACCGCACTGTGGTGCAGGGCTCCATCTGGGGCATCAACAGCTTCGACCAGTGGGGTGTGGAGCTCGGCAAGGTGCTTGCCAAGCAGGTGCGTGCGCAGCTGAGCGCTTCGCGTACGCAGAACGCCCCCGTCAAGGGCTTCAACAGCGCCACCTCGAGCATGCTGGAGGCCTACCTGGCGTACAAGGCTTAAGCTAGCGACGACGACAACGACGGAAGAAGTGCCATGCCGCGCGAGTGCAGACTCGCGCTGTGGTTTGCTTTGCCTCGTAGCAGCTCCTAAAACTATCAGAAACATCGATTCTTTGTCTACGTCGAGTGCATCTTGACCTCGCCATCTTGTGATGCCATCCATGTTGACGTGGAGGGATCAAGTCCTCGAGATTCGAGCCTGCCACGTCAGTCGCACACGTGAGTCTATCCGATTGGTCACGACATATCATAACGGAGACCGAGCTACAGTAAAGTATCTGCTACGATGGACTCACCTATTAGAGCCCCCAAAGCTGCTGCATCGACCCCCGTTTTCGACGAGATGTCGACAACTTCTCCGGTTCCGACGGTAGCTACTACCACCGAGCAGACGGATGTCGCTATGGACACTTTTGGAGTGAAAAGAGAAGTCTTTGCTAAGCCTTTGGTTCCAAGTGCCCACAGTGATGGCATGAGTTGGTCGAAGAACTTGGAGCGGCGTGGAGGGTTCTGGGGCAATGCGTTCTGGTACGACCTGCAGTTAGAGAGACGCATGCCACACGCCAAAACGATGCTGCAAGAGCTTGTGCTGGCACTGCCACCTTGCGATGGGAAGACAATCCTGGATCTGTGTGCTGGAAGTGGCCGAGCGTCGGCTGCAGTGTTGGCTGCATATCCGACGGCGCAATTCACGCTGCTGGATTCAGCAGTGGAGCGACTGCAGATGGCAACGCAACGCCTTGAAGCAGTGCAGAGTGGCGTGTCGATGACAATCCAATTCATTGAGAAGATGGTGGAACCAAGTGCGACTACGGAGCTGTCTAAGGAACCGGTGGACGTGGTCATTGCGTGCTTGGCATTCCACGTGCTAGCGGAGAAGCCGGCTCACTATGCTAAGACAGCAGCGTCTTCGCTGGCTCCTGTGTCGAAGGAGGAGACTTACGACCACCTCTTCCGCACAGTGTGGCGGACGCTGCGTCCTGGAGGACACCTCGTTTTCGCGGACCATGTCGGTCAGTTGGCACTTTTCAAGCAGCTCCAGGCTCTCGAGCGTGCTGGGTTCGAGGACGTGGACTGCGCCTGGCGCAAGGACGACTCGTTCGTGGCTGGAGGACGCAAGCCTCTGCAGATGACTGATGCTGCGTAAGGTCTCAATGCGCACAAAGGTTTGGTGCTCGTTCTCAAGCATTTTATAATTGGAATTCCATGGGTCTTCCTCGGCCTCTTCTTGAGACTTGTCATTCTACTTGCAGACTTGGACCATGCTACACTCTGAAAGCATCATAATGGCCATCCAGTGTCTTCTTCCTCGCCTTCCAACACTAAAAAATCGACAGTGTGTTGCTGCGTCGTCCCGGTGTCACTCCTGGTGGGGCTAGTGTCATGTTCTCGCCACCGATGGTGACTGTGACGGTCGGTGGTATGGCTGCGTTTTACTCGGTCGTACTGCGCTGCTCGAACGTACCCGAGCAATCCGTCACTGTGTCACCTGTCAATCTGCCGAGTGGACTACGGGTGTTGCCTGCACTACACATTTTTACGCCTGAGAACTGGAGCGAACCGCAATACTTTCGCATCGCGGCAATCAACGGTGGCGTCTACGAGGAATTGCGAGGTGGTGGCGCGGCCATTGAACATGCAACGAGCAGTTTAGATCCACGGTTCCATGGTCGGCGGGTGCTGCATCTACCAGGAGCAGTGCAAGCCCAAATATGCCCTCGCGATGGATGCTGTTTATTCGCAACGGGAAAAACTGAGGCCACCATACCAAAACAGCAGCAACACCAGCTCAATGCTAAACAACCAGCAACGAAGCACGAATTCACAGAAATCGAGCTGCGGCGTGGCACACTTGGGGCCCGTCCATTAGTTGCACGATGCTCCATACTTGTGCCAATGGCAGCAGGCGCGATGGCAGCAGTGGCTGCTGTGGAAGCTGCAAACAATGCTGCTGCTCAGGCGGCGGAAATACAGTCACGTCGAAGACTTTCAGCAGCAGCCATTGCTCACCATGCCGTGGAGGCTACTGTGGAGTCGATCTTCGCCGAAGAACCAGCTACAGCGACGAGAGCAGCAATGGACCATAACAACACGCTGGTAAAACTTACGGCTCATGGAAACAGAACACTGGCACTTTACCATGATGGTGAGGTGGTTGCAATAGGTTGCAATGAGACTTCATCCACAAATGCTTATTCACGAAGAGAAAGGGACAGACGTAGCTCTCAGTCGTATGCTACTCGATGTAGCGTGTGGAGACGGACGCATGGCTGCAACAAGTGAGCAAGGGTACCTGCTGACCTGGGGAGATGTCCGTGAGTGTCGTCGGTCCAACGGCCTACCCAAGTACAATAAGGAGCCTACAACGGCAGTGAGCTATCCAAAAATTGTGCAGTCACTGCTGCACAAGCGAGTGGTGCAGGCTGCCTGCGGTGCCTGTCACAGTTTTGCATTAGCGGAAGATGGCGATGTGTTCTCGTGGGGTAGTGGTCATAGTGGTGCTCTGGGTCACGGTCTTAACGAGTACGAGCAGACTTTCGAGACTGTGCCCTCGCCAATGGAGGTGTTGTCGCTAAAAGGCCGTCGTGTTGTGCAAATTGTCTGTGGGGATATGCACAGCGCAGCTTTACTTGCGTGTGGCGAGCTGCTCACATGTGGACAACGCGACCATGGTCGCCTTGGACGGCCAGTAGCTCGAGTAATTACTACTCCCAGATCATTAGAAGATCCCCACGATTCGAACGGTGGTGAAAATTCGTCGTGGTTTGCACCAGTGGTGTTTCCTCAAGAAGGAACAAAATGTACGCTTGTGGCTTGTGGTACCGCACATACGCTTGCAGTAGGTGGGCCTCACGAACTATATGCCTTTGGCTGGAATGCAAGTGGCCAGCTAGGCGTCGGTGATTGTCGTGATCGCTTCATGCCCACGCGTGTGACGTACTTTGATGGAGTCGCACGTACTCGTGGAACCATGATGCCGCCTTTGGACATCGTCTCGGTTGCAGCGGGCAAATTCCATTCTCTTGCCTCATCACCTGATGGAAGGCTCTTTGCCTGGGGCAATGATGAAATGGGTCAGTGTGGACTGAGCGTGTGCCCACAAATCTACACGCTGCCGCACCTTGTGACTTCACTAGTTGGATTACGGGTCACACAGCTTGCAGCTGGTGAAGCCCATTCGGCAGTGCTAACGAGTCTCGCGCCACGACATCTAGAAACTCTGGAGCGTACGCAACCAACACAATACGCCCAGCTTGTAGAGCACTACGAGCGTTCCTTTAAGGATGATACACAACGGAGAGCACATGTGCTTGAGCGAGCACGACGTCAGCAGTTAGAGCGTGCAACGGCAGCGAGGCGCCGTAAACCTCCGATGGACCCAGCCACAAGTGCGCTGACGAAGATGTTGTTGCTCCAGTCGCTTGTCGACCAAGATGTAGCGTCAGATGCAAAACGATCGAAAATGCGCAGACCTCAGACAGCGAGAGCAGTGTCTTTTCGCCATGCAGTCGTGAAGAATGATGTTGAAATTGGCAAGCAAGAGAGAGTCACACCTGCAAAAATCCCCCGCGTTCGGTTCGTTGCTCCAGCGCGTCAATAATCCGCCAAGCACGTCTTGCCGTGCTCCAAGCTCCGCTGTCTGAGTCTACAATTCTGAAAAGCCAGGCATCATCCACTACGAACCTGCCAAAGTCAAAAACGCCACCACCAACGCATCTACGTAGGCCAGTGAGCGCTGCTGGCGAACGCCAGCAGCGTCGTCCAAAGCCTTCTGGCGAAGGTCACAGACAATTAACGGCTACACTCCACATCCATAGTGCGCCTCAAACCCATCAAGCTCCACAGATTAAGGCTGAGGTATTTCCACCATCGCGGCCAAAGTCGGCACCATGTAGGCCAGCAGTGCGAGGCATCTTGAAGTAGGTCATCTCAAATCATTCATGTTGAAGTTTGTGTAGCCATGTGTCACAATCGTTGTTGGCACCGCAAGTCGTTCGTTGCACTCTATAATAAGCAGCAACGACTTGCTTCAACCACAGCAGCTCGCAATAATCGATTTCGATTATGACTCTCCTGGATGACTATCGTCGCTCCATCGAAAGCAGAGCAACTTCAAGGTCGAATCAACGACGGCGTCAAACTCACCAGCTCACCCCGTAAGTTGCTTCCAAGTGCACAGCAAAAAATGCTCGGTCAATGGTGGCTGGCACCTTTGTGTTTGCTCATTCAATTCTTTTGCTGTGCGGTTCCTGTAGACTTGAGGGTGGAGAGAGTGGTCGACGTACTCCTGACTCCCCATCTGATGGAGTTTCGCCGAGCATCAGTCCAAAGGCTTTGCTTCGTGTTGCACGACGCCGCACCAGCGTTACAGCGCGGAAGCTCAGAGCTACCGGCAGCGTCAAACTTGAAGAACTACCGAGCACCCGAGCATTTTCTTTTCCTAGCGAGCCGCAAACTGTAGAAGATGGTTCTTTTAACGCCACACATGATGAGATTTCCTCAAACCAGGAGGACTCCGTGGCATCTCAATTCCAAAACGAGGAACGACACCAAACCGGAAAATCTTCTAGTCTCGAGAACGTGACGCAGATATTGGTACCCAGTGAGCAGATCCACAGCGATAGCACGAGTGGATCGACACTATCGGACGTTCCACTGCAGCTTCTCCAAGGAGCCTGCGTCGATTTACGCAGATGGAGCGTCATTGTATCCGACCGGACATTGCGTCGGCTTGCAGCGCACAACCATCGACTTGCTAGCACAAAAGAGCAGACACAAAAACTTCAACACCTGCTGGGTGGCCAGCGTCGCAAGGAATTCCTTCTTAGACAGCAAGGCATTGAAGATCTGTCGCCATCGTATGCTGATGCACGCTCACAACCAACCGAAATACTCCTTCTCACTGGCGCCGAGGCCATCACGGATGCCGGGCTAGCAGCAGTCGCTCTAGCTGTACCTGGGCTCAAGGAGTTAGCACTTGCAGGTGCTATACGCGTCACCGATGCGGCTTTACGTGTCGTAGGCGAATTCTGCCCGCATCTGGAGCGTCTTGACATCTCCTCGATTCCTGGAGTTCGTGGAGCTGGCCTAGCAGCCCTTATCGACCATTGCGGGGCGACAATCACGCATCTAAGACTCGCAGACTGCGTGCAATTTGGCGACTGGGTCCTCCATCGATGCTTATATGCCACCCCAAAGCTTACGCATCTTGATCTCTCGATGCCCGCAGGTGGGCGATGCCCTACTCGAAACGCTAGCAGCGCAGTGTCCATTGTTGCGTACGCTAATTCTTAGTGGATGTCTGCGAGTTTCCGACCAAAGTGTTGTGCGCATAGCTCGGCGAAGTCCTCATCTAGAGCACATCGCATTAAACCGCCCCATCGGCGTACGAACCACGGACCCTCTCACGGACACATCGTGTGCAGCACTGGGCGAATATTGTCGGCATTTGCGAGTTGTATCGTTAGCGGGCTGCAGTGCGCTGACAGATGCCGGTGTGCAGTGGTTAACAGCCAAATGCGCACAACTTACTCGGCTGGACCTGACAGGGTCTATCGGACTCACAGATGCAACTTGTGCAGCGCTTGGTGCAGGATGCCCAAAATTGCGAGCACTTCGCGTTGGCGGTGTGAAAGGTATATCCGACGTGGGCTTAAGACTTCTGGCGGAAGGCTGCACAAAACTTGAGCTGCTGCACGCAGCTAATTTGTATCTCGTTTCGGATGGCAGCAACCGCGACTTCGGACTTGAAGGTCTTCGCGCCATCGCAAGCCGATGTCCCGATCTTCGAGACCTTAACTTGAGCGGTTGCTTTCAGCTTCAAGAGCGTGCACTCGTGGCTATAGGAACAAGCTGTCCTGCTTTGCGGAGACTTAACTTACAGGCGTGTCCGGATGTCACGATTGTAGCCGTCACAGCTGTACTGCGAGGGTGCCAGCGATTGACACGACTCGACCTCTCGGGTGTGCGTCGATGTGATGATCGGATGCTGCGTGCCATCGCCAAATTCGGAGCTGCAGTGACCCAGCTTATTGTCGCTGGCTGTGACCGCATCGAGGATGCTGGAGTGCGCTACCTGGCAGCTTCACGTGCTGATCAACTGGAACTGCTTGACCTCACAGGCTGTCGCCTTGTATCCGACACTGCGATCTACGCACTTTGCGACGCTTTTCGAAGACCAAAACTTGCACACCTGGTACTTGCAGATTGTCCGCTTATTACACAAGACGTCATCGCACGTCTTGCATTTGCATGTCCCCAATTGCTCACACTTAGCGTCCATGGCTGCCGCGTGTCATCCCGCGTCCTTCAGAGTCTCAGTTCATCGTGGCCATTTGGAGAACTGCGACTACCTCCTGCTGGCCGTCCAACTGGCAGCAACACCGAGGTAGGAATATTTCCTGCACCACGGGCTAAAGATCGGCGTTTTGTTGCCGAGTTCTGCAGGTCATGGGCTGCCGCTGCGTGCATCCAGGTACACAAACTTGATCGTTTCTTGTGCCATGTCTTCTTGTTTGCTGGTGTCGTCTTACTGGACTCTCCTTATGAACTAGAACCTCTATCGCGCACGAATCGCTCAACGAGACACACTTGCTCGACGAGAGGTGGCATTACAACATGCTGTCGCTCGCAAGCTCCAAAGCATTTGGCGTGGCCGCCAGTCACGCCGTGAATCGCTGGTGCTGAAGATGAAGATGTGGCGTCGGGAGTACAGTGCAGCACTGATTCAACGTCGTTACCGCACTATCCGACGAGCTCGGTGCGTACAAAACGAAGACCGTGATATGCACGAAAAGCTACTTCTGCAAGCTGCTGTGCTGGTACAGCGCCGGTATCGAGCGATGCGTGCCTCACGTGCTGCTCGTCTGCTAGTCGCCAAGCGTAGACGTGAATTCATTCGCGAGACTCAAGCCGCTATCAAAGTGCAGCGTCATTTTAGAAAAAGAGCTTATCGCCACAAATTGCGTTTGCTGAAAGCGCAGCAACTCTCACGTGCGAGACGCGAGCGTACGGCCAGCATCCAAATCCAGCGTCACTTCCGTGGTCACCTTGTTCGGTCGGTAGCTCAGGATATACGAGAGCAGCAGCGTCTTTTCCTTGAGCTGCAACAGCGTTGTGCTGTCCGCATGCAAGCACAATTCCGGCGTGTCCATGCTTTGCGTGAGGTTGAACGACGGCGTAGCGAAATTCTTGAGCGAGAGAGGGCAGCTACGAAACTTCAGACAATCTTCAGGGCTCGGAGCGGACGGGAGGAGGCAGGTTTACTGGCACTAGCAAAGCATCGCCACGCTCAGGACCAAGCAGCACGACGAGTACAGCGGCGTTGGCGTGTCCGACATGATCGTCTAGCACTTGTTATTGTTGGTGAGGCTCGTCGAGTCCGTAACCAGCAACGGACTGAAGCCGCTATTGTACTACAACGCGCAGTCAGACGGTGGATCGTCCGTCGACGCGCCCGTAACATCGTCCAGGAGCTACTCGCAGTGCAAAAGCGCGCGGAGGAGATGCGGCGATGGGCTTCCACATTAGTGCAGTCGTACTGGCGGAGACGTAAAGCATATCGCAGCGTCCGCGAAGAGCGCAAAGCGCAACGCACGCGCTGGAAGCAGCTCATCGACACTTACAATCACCACGGCGCCGGCTATGGTGCACCGTTCTTTATGTACGTTCCTGGGTCTTGACATCTTGAGTCATCACCACATGTGCTCACACTTCTACTTGTTCTTCGTTGAAATGACACAGAACCAAGTCAACGGAGAGATTCGCTGGCGTCTACCTCGTGATCTTCTGAAGCTCACCACTCGCCCTACATGTGCTCAATGCGGTAAGTTAGTCGTCGGCAATTTCAGTGGTGGTCGGCTTTGCTCACATACGAAAGGTATTTCTCGTTCCCACAGAAACTCCAGAGAGTGCCAACTTCGAGTGTGCCACGTGCTCGGAGTTCTTCTGCGACCACGTAAGTTGTTGTCAAACTGCTTGAGACTTTAACTTCTTGATTCTCATCGATTCTCGTGTTGGCGTCGCAAAACTTGAACAGTGCAATATCGTCGTGCACGGCGGGGGTAAAAGGCGGCTCCACAACAAACGGAAGCTCTTCGACTACTACGGACGACGCCGTGACTACGGAGACGGCGATTTTCCGTCGATATGGCCCTCGGAGATTCTTCAAGACGCCTCCCGAGGGTATGACTTGGAGAAGATGGTTCCGCGTGACAACTACCAGGACATGCTCTGGGAGATATCTCGATTCGTGCCGGTGTCGACTGGCCATTGGGATGAGGAAGAGTTGATGGTAGCTGCGCTGTCCAACAAAGCTGCGTCTTCTCCAGCTACAGCTCTGGCATTCGCGACTATGGCAAGTGGGGGACCAGCATCAAGCCGACCAGCCCACCGAAACCCGATGAGGCCGACGAGATCCCAGCTCCGAACTCACCAGATAGGCCAATGTATCACCTGCTGTACCGTGAGAAGGACTTCGACGAGAACGGTGCGAGCCTCTGGGAGACCTTCTACGACTACGCCCAGGCAGAGTATCGATACTATCACCGTATCTCCAAGCGAGTAGTCACTCAGGCACCAGATCACTAGGACTATTTCAGCGCGAGAGTGCAAGGCATCACGACGAAAATGCACGTATCACCTAATAAGCACAATCGGCAACGTGATATTGAGCCACGTTATGGCAACGTCTCCAGTCTAGCGTGACACCTGAATGAGCAATACACGTACCTGCTTTATGCGGTGGAATCAACACAGCACAAGTGCTAGTATCTTCAGAGGCATCATAACCCCTTGTATTTTCCGTGTCTGGTGCTTGTGTTTGAAATCGGCTCGTTCATGCCTTGCGATCGATCTCTCCAAAACGCGTTGCAATAAAGTCGGTTTATTCACCAGGGTTGGCCGTCAGATCCTCCATGTCTGCGAGCAAAAACGGCACGACTCCCCAAAGAGAGCAAGCCCCACGCACACACAACAACAAAATGAAGACCAAGCATGTTGATTTCGACCTACAAAACTCAGTTGAGGCCTTACGTCCACCGTACAAACCTTCGCTGAGAGAGAAATAGCCCGACTTCGCAAATTTCTTAGCCCGCAAACATAGGATCTGAGCGCTAACCAGCGTCTTGTGTTCCTCCAACACTAAAGCAGCACGAGCATCACGTTCGAGCGCATCAGAAAACAAATTTATGAAAACTCGTGCTTCTCGAACTTGTCCACAGGGAAGTAGGTCACTTTGACAATGTTGCCGCCAAACTTGCGACCGCTCAAAGCCTGTCGTACGATGAAGCACAATAACAAGCATCAGAGCAGCGCACTAGCACAATAATACGAAGTAACTCAACAAAATAAGTCCATACCTTCAGCGCAGAAATCGCATCTGCTTCCTTTTCAAAGCGGACGTAAATGCAGCCCACCCCAGGAACATCTTCTCCATCCTACAAAAGGTGAATTGTCAGTAAAAATAAGCATCTACCAGCAAGTACAAACAGAACTTTGTTGGGCGAACCTTAGGCCGCGGGATTTCCATGTAAGCGACGTTTCCGAAGCGCTTGCATTCCTCCTCTACATCTTCAGCAAGATCAGCATATTCTTCGTCATCTCTCAATTCATCCACAGAAACCATATTTGCCTACGAGAAACATAACAATTACACTATTAGCACTCCAAGTCAATGCATCAAAATCGGGATGTTCTGTACCATTTTCAGAACAGCACTTGTCTGCTCCTCAGCAGTGGAAGCCGAAGCGCCCACAGGCGGCAGCGCACCGCTGTGAGGCTGGCGTTGAACCGATAGGAGAATACCGCCAATGTCCAGCCCATTCAAACCTGCCACCGCTGAATCAGTGACGCTGTCGTCTTCGTACTCGAACAAGGCACTGCCCATAGACGCCCCCGTGGACGTGTCCTTCACCAGAGAAAAGCTTTTCAGCGCTCCAAAAGGTTGCACCAGCTCTTTAACTTGGTCCTCCGTTAGCACTACGGGGATGTTCATCATGACGAGGCAGTTATTGTGCGAACTCTCCGCGGGCTGGGCCACAGTAGCTGTAGGAGCCGTTAGTACTACCATGCTTGTAGTAAGCTCCGATGACACCGATGGAATACTTGAATGGCAGGCTGAGCAAACCAGGCTGGGTTGGGTGTGCAGCCCAAGTTTGCTAGAGCCGTCTGGGCACGGGCCGAGATTTGAGGCATAGGTTGGGGTGGACCCATAAAACTACGGGGGCGTCCGAATTTCAGTGGTTGTCCAAGCAGCGAAAGCTGGTTCAGAAGCAATGCTAGATTGCACTCTTCGACGGTGCGCATCTCACAGAACGCAAAATGACCGTCGGTGGAGATCCACGTGTTCATAATAGGATTTCCGGGCGACGTAGTGAGTCCCACCTGCTGGATAATCGTGCCCAGGAACTCCTGGAGTTGCGGACCCGTCACATTGGTAGGCAAGTTACCAACATACAGCTCACGCGCCGGCTTTTGAGCCACCGCGGCAGCCATGGTCACATTGGATGCCTGCATCTTCGCAATGATATCCTGTAGGCTCATCGTCGGATACTGAGCCATCAGCTGCGTGATAGTTGGGTTCACCGCCCCGCCAGTAGCAGCAGGAGCGACTCCAGGGGCTATCGGGGCTGTCGGGGCAGCGTCAGCCGCAGCCGGGGGATGTTGGTGCGGCTCCGGGGAGCTGTTTGCATCGCGACGAGGTCGGTCCCGCGAGCTGGAACGGTCACGTCGGCGACGACGCGCACTGCTGAAACTGCGGCTACGACTGCGGCTGAAACTGCGGCCTCTACGGCGACTACGGCGGTCACGGTCGCGACCACGAGAGCGCCGGTCTCGGGGAGCTGAGCGCGAGCGCGAGCGGGATCCACCACGACGCGGTCTCCGGCTACGGGACACCGAGCGGGACCGCGAGTACGAGTTACGCCGGTGACGTCGTCGTCTCGCCGAGCGCGACGGGGAGCGCGGAGATCCTGATCGCGAGCGGCGACTGCTCTTCCTCGACGACGGCGGTTTGCGGCGAGGAACGTCCTCCTTCTTGTCCTTCTCCTTGTCCTCTTTGGCGTCCTCCTTGTCCTTCTCCTCAGCCACCTCCTCCTCGTTCTCCGTCTCCGTCTCGTCCTCGTCCTCCTTCTCCTTCACCTCCTTCTTCACCTCCTCGCTCGTCGGTCGACTAGACGGAGACAGCGACGTCGACGCTCGTCGTGGCTTCTTCAGCGTCTCCCGCCCCCTGGACGTCGATCTCGACCGCCGCTTGTGGGACGACGCGTGGCGTCGTCTGCGTCTTCCTGTCGACCGCGAGCGCGAGCGCGATCTCGAGGCTGAGCGGCTCGTTGAGCGGCGTCTGCTCGACGTCTTGCGGCGACCGCGCTCGCGTCGGCGCGGGAGCGCAAGCGCCGGCTGCTCCTGGCGCTGCGCCGGTCCTCGGGCGCCCTGGACGAGCTTTTCTCGGGCTTGGTCGGGTCCGGGAGCGGCTCGGCGCTGACGTCGTCCACGTGGCGCTTCTTCCAGCCGGACTCGCGCAGTTTGCTGCGGATGGCCTGCTCGTCCTCGCGCGCCTCTTCGTCCTGCTTGCGCGGCGGGCTGGACGCGCGGTGGCGCGCGTGGCGACGGCCCGCGTCCGCGTCTTCGTCTCGCCGCCCCATTTACTTAAACGGGACCAGATCTTGACTGGGGAAAACCGATACTGACCACCGCTCTCCTTCGTACCCTTTTGGTTGTTGGAAAAAGGTACCCAAAACGGTATACCCAAACAGGTCGCATGAAAACGATCAAACGAACACCTGAATAAAATCTGATAATTTCTGATGAGTTTTGTGCTCCCAGGACTTCACCCCCCACCTCTTCACGTGAAGATGGAGCGGCTGCCCGAAGGCAACTTTCTTGCTGGGGCTTCGAACTATCGACAGGCGTCGCACCTGCTGTGTTTGGCCCGTCAGAAACGTCTTCAGGGCGACTTGGCAGCAGCTTCGCGCTTTCGACGTCACGCGCTAGTGCTGCTGTGCGAGACTACTCCACGGCATACCCTGCTAAATGTGCATTTTGACATCAGCAACGTGACGGATGATACGTGCCGCTTTATCCACGACCAATTGCAGCAACTGTTGGAAGCTTTTGGACTGCCGGACGTCATTCGAACAGGAGGACACTCGCGAGCTCGATGCAGTGGACTGGAGGGTTTATGCATCACCCTACATCGTTTGGCGTACCCAAGTCGCTGGCTCGATTTATCCGTCACCTGCGGACGCTGGCCAAGTGCTCTAAGCAGCATTTCTTACCTTGTTGTTGGTCAATTAACACTGGATGCAAATCTATGCTGGATGGCAACTTATATATGATCAGGTCCAGATTAAATTCCTTTAGTAAGGCGAACTGCAACCGAGGCGTCGAGATGGACTGCGTTTGGGGTTTTGTGGACGGTACTGTGAGTGCTATCTGCAGACCAAGTGGAGCTGTGGCACAGGAGAGCGTGTATAATGGCCACAAGAAGAAACATGCTCTCAAATTCCAGACCGTCGTGACACCAGATGGAATAATAGCTCATTTGTTCCGGCCAGTTGAAGGACGGCGACATGATATCATGTTATAGCGCCAGTCTAGGCTGGAGGTACGAGTACGGGGTGATGAACGTTTTCATGGAAAAATCATTTACGGGGATCAAGCTTATGGATGTTTGTCTCACCTTACAAAGACTCCAATTTGACGTCGGCTCAAGCCACCATCAATGTTGACGAGATATGAAGAGTACATCAAATCCCTGAAAAACACCATGGCAACTGACAAACACAGAACCATGTGTTCGTGTTACAAGATATGAGCGACGATCACAGTGAACCTCCGAGTGACCACAAGAATATCTAGGGAATCACCGTGGAGCATCGTGCTAGCACAATTGCGAGATATCATCCAACCAGGGATCGCCATTCATCCGATTTTAGCCAATCACAATTGAGTTTCGCAGGTAGCTCGACTGGCAGAGGGTGCGCGTGCGCACCACAAACGAAGCCCTCTCACTTTACAACAAAGCCCCCACTGCCCACGCTCCTCCCCACCAACCTTCCTACTCGCTATCATGCCCAGCTCTCGCCCCTGGAGTCAGCTTTGCAGCGGCATGACCGACAAGGACGCACCGCTGTTGCTTCAGACCATGAAGCATTGGAAAACCGTGAAGAGCCAATTCATGTCGTGCAAGGTTTGCAGCAACAGCGAGCCGCATTCGATGCGTTACAAGCTGCTGCGCTGCTGCTGCAAGCACTGCAAGACCAAGACCACGTACGTCCAATGCCCCTGGCGAATGAAAGTGCTCGTGTGCCAAGAATTCGGCGCCACCGACATCCACGAGCTCGGCGAGCACCACTCCATCGCAAGATCCCCGTCGCCCCCTCATCACGCCTCGCCAGCGCGCCTTCATCAAGGAGCTTGCCCGGGAGAATCTGATGCCTCAGCGCATCCTGCACGCGCTCGCGCGCAAATTTGACCTCAGGCCCGCGGCACTACCGGCACTTCGAACGGTGCAAAACATCGTGCACCACTACCGCCGCACCCGGCTGGGGAGAAACGACAAGCATAAGCAGATCGTGGAGGCCATCCGCCGTTCGGCGTATAGTGGACGTGAAGACGAGCACGACGCCTTCACGTTCACTAACGACTACGGCTGGTGCGGCTTGCCAGTTGTGGGCAATGGCTCAGACGCCCGCCCATTCCTGGTGGGCATGACGACCAAAGCCCTCCTCCGCAACGCCGTACGCGACCCAGATACCTTCGTGCTGCACCTGGACGCAACGTTTAAGCTCAACTCCGTCGGGTATCCGGTCCTCGTGTGCGGCATAACGGACGCCTCGCGCACATTTCACCTTGTGGCGCTGTTCATCACGTCGCAGCTCCAGCAAAGCCATTTTGCTGCCGCACTGGTAGCGCTGAGGCGCATGTACGCCCGCGTGAATGGCATCGAGATGGCGATCAAGTACGTTCTTGGCGACGCTGACAAGGCTCAGCGCAATGCCTTCAATGAAGTGTTTGAGGGCGACTGCAGCTTTGAGTATCTGATGTGTTTCTACCACGTCGTCGCGAAGCTGCGAGAGCGAACGCGCGGCTTGGGCTCCGAGCTCTCGAAGGTCGTCTTTCGTGGAGTTTATGATCTTCACTTCTCTGGGACTAAGACGGAGTACGCTAATAGGAAGGCAGCAATGCTGAAGGACTGGGAGGCACATGTGGATTTGGCTGCATTCAGTGCGTACGTCCAAGCGCAGTGGCTGCAGGGCCCTTTCACGAAGTGGCAGTGCTTCCACACGCCTACGGGATTCGCAACGACGAATAACCCGGTAGAGCAGTTCAACAGGGCGCTCAAGAGAGACTACACGCATCACCGACAGCTCAAGATGGGCCTGCTCCTCGCTCAACTTCTTGCTTGCTGCAACCACTGCTCCATGGGTCTGCCGCGTTTCCTGCTCAGGCCCAAGTGCCCGCAGACACTGCGAACGCGCACGACTGGCTTTCGACGCCGTGGCCTTCTGCTGGAGAACATCGTGACGCGGAGCAGCATCGACTTCATCCTGGGCGACGCCGACCCCGACCAAGTTCACGTTCGCGCTGTCCCGCCGACCCGGTCTTTCATTCCTGAGCTCAACCGAGCCCAGGAGGACATGGATCTCCGCCCAGTTCGGGGTGCAGTACGCGCGCATGGAGATTGAAGGCCAGCCAGTGCGTGGCTGGCCTGTCGACCTGCGCACTGCGTACTGCCCGTGTCGTTACTTCCTTAGGATGGGGTACTGCTGTCATCTCCTCTTCGCTCAGTAGTGGCGCAGCGTAGTTGACGAAGTTGGCGACGATATCCTTGTCAACCGCAAGCGGACCACGAAGGCAGGTCGAGCCCAGAACGTCGGCCACGCCCTACAGCGTCTGTAGCGCCTCGAACACGCCCACGAGCTTGACTACCGCAGGAAGCATCCGTGTAGGGCATGCATCGTCGCCGTGTGCTGCAGCTGTGAGCAAGGCTAAGCTTGCCTATAACAGGACCGAGCTAACAACAACGCAATTGTCTGCATTTCTTTTCATTCGTCGTTGTTATCTACACGTACGCAACCCAAAACAACGCGATGCCATTAGTACATCACAAATGGCCAATGCATACCCCGTAACGCATCTTTCAACAGTCGATCAAGGGGCTGCAGCGACGCCACGCCCGGGCGCCCACGCGCACCACCACGCGCTGTCCCGCCGAGCCGCGGTCCCCTCCCGCGAAATTGGCGGGGCCCTCGAGGCCGCGTAGCCCACGCACACCACCACGCGCTGTCCTGCCGAGCCGCACGCCTTCCGGCCGAGCCGTACGCGTTCCAGCCGATCTGCTCGCCTTCCCCTCGAAGTTGTCCGGGGCACCCGACACTGTCGGGTTAAATCTTGAATGAGCGGGTGAGCGACATGAGCGGATGGGGAGGGGGCGGATTTTCATCCAATGGCGTAGCTATCAGCATAAGCGTTGCGGTTGTCGCATCGCGACCTCGGTGTCACATTGGTGCCTGTCTTTGGCCTTGTGATGAGCTGGCTTTTATGGTGTTGATCAGGGATTTTGATGTGTTTGTCATATTTTGTGATCAATGTTTCTATGGCCGTTGTTTGGACATCGGTCGAGTGGTCATATGGGCAGATCATCAACTACTGGGGCAACGGTAGACTTTAAGCGTACTAGTATGCGATCACCTCGTTCGCTGCGCTTCTGCGCGCTGCTTGATGGGCGATGACCTAAATTTGTGTGTGTGTACACAATTGTAGGCGAGTGCCCCCCAGCTTTCTTCAACCCATTCCAGGAAGTCCTGGCCAAGGTAAAAACAACGCTGACTGCGGGAAGCAAGCAGCGTAGCGCTAAGAGTAATATGCTTGCTGTGATAGCTGTGCGGGGTGCTGTCACTTTACTCACTCCTTATGCGCTGTATCGCAGATCGCGGCGGTTCGAGTTACGTCACCTGACGCACGACAGGCAAGGAACTAGGTAATCAAAGGCTTATCGATGTGTTCTACTAATTTTGTTGTGTCAAATTGTATCTATAACACGTGATGAAGATCCTGTTTATCCACCTCCCTCAAGTGCGCATACTGTTGAAGTTGGAGCTCATCATGAAGAGCCCCACGCTAGTGAAGAGCAGCGAAAAGGCAGGTGGCCGTCGCAATGCGATGCTCAATCGTGCTGCTCACGCGCGAGCAGCGAAAGCTGAAAAGCATTTTCGCCGTAAGTGTTGTTGTGTGTGTGCTTTTTGCTGAGTGAATTGCGAGACTAAATGAGTGCATTTTTTAAATAGGCAAACAAGTGTTCAAGCTACGAGTTCAGCAAGCTGCTCATGCAAGAGCTTTCAAGCGTGCGAAACTCGAGGGATCCCGCGCGCAGCTGTCTCTGACGCAGACTTTTAAGTGAGTGGATGCCCCTTGGGGCTGATGTGTGGTAGTTCGGTATGCCGACGAAGCAAAAGAGCAGTATAAAGGATATAAATCAGTTGCGGTAACTGATGCAAGGGGAAATGGGTTTGAAAGACGTGTTAATGAATTTGCTTTAGTGTCTAGGACGCACTTCCTACAGGTTTGGTTCTGCCATGCAAATTCATCCCTCGGAATTTGTCCAGTGTTCTTCAAGCTGTAATCTCATTTGCAGCTATGCGTCACATTTCGTAAAAGGTTAGTTCCTGCATTATTGCCATTCCCTATCAGTTCAAACCTACCACGTACTCTGTGGAATAGCCTGCGCCGTTGCTTGTCCTCGTTCATAATAGCAGCATTTGCCGGTGTGCTAGCTGACGACGACGTTGACTTGCTCTCTTTTCGTGTTCTGCTTATCTCGCTGCCACTGCGAGCTTCTTGGCAGCTTACATGGTGTCGGCAATGCTCTGGGCTGCCAGTTCTAGAAGTTCGTGGCTTCTTGGTCGTGGGGTGCCCGAAGCAAGCGTGGCCGTCGATCGCTGATGCTTGGCACTTCTTCTATGATCCAGCAACAGTATAAACCCGAGTACAAACAAACTCAATTGATCACCTTGGCCTCAATGCTTCATTATGAAGTAAAGCTATGTCCTTCATTGCAGATACAATATCGCAAGCAGCACTGTTCGTTTTGTCTACGACTTCCTGCACACGTTGTTCCTCGTTCAAAAGCTTAAGCGCGTGTCACTTGATGTTGATACCTTTTCCAGGGTTGCCGGGGTTGTGAACACAATATCGTCTCGACATCGAACTCTAGAGAACGCTACATAGGCGAAGGAAGCATTAGGAATTGACGACGAATGAAACACAATTTTGGCGCACGTAAGGCCTTGTACCTTGTGAACTGTCAGTGCGTATGCAAGTCGTACAGGAATACCCTCTCGAAAAACGCTTAAGTCACTTGACTTCTTACTCCAACTAGTTCTTCTCGGGATGACAGGCACAATGTTAGTTACGTCAGACAAAAACGACGGACCGACATACAAGTCGGTTATTTGTACTAAGACTATTGGCAAATCGGTACCAGCGAGGAAAATGAAGTCGTAAATTGCCGTTACAGAGGCCGGCACTCTGATTTATATTGAAATTCAATGTTATAGGTGCACCGACTGCAAGCTTCACACACGTTGCTACAACTCTGTCCCTGCTCGAGTCCATTGTTTCAGCTTCCTCCAATAGCTCCTTAATCGTATCTGGGAGATTTCACGTTGCTTAGCTAGTCTCTTCAACTGCACGCTATGCTTAGATGGAATACGTAGAATTGAAGACGAGCACGCTTGCAGACTCCGATTGTTTGCTTCCATAACGTCAATGTTCTTATGAGCAATATGTTTTGCAGTTCCAGACCAATCAGGCATGTCTGGAGTGTTACAAAATCTAGTATTAAACAAGCAACGTCCTCTTTTGTTGGGCACTTTCGACGAAGCCGGCGCAACGCTGCAAACCACTCTAGATCACACTTCCTCTATTTTGACTCGTCAACTTGCACACATATTTAATTTCCTCCCAGATTGTTTGGCCCATTCTCTGAATTGGATTTTTAATTTTTGAAAGGGGTGTCGATAATGAGTGCGGCACTACAGGATCCAGTTGTGCAGAATCGCCTGTGAAACTTACATCTCACCCACCAAAAGGTAGGTGACTACATTTTGGCCAGATTTCCCTCATCCTTTGGTCTATCCAATATAACATGCCACAAGAGATAGCGCTAAACTCGTCAATCATGACTAGCTGAATGTTAGCGTATGCTTCCTGAAGCTTTTTAGTTTTGTTTGCCCATATTTAAGAGTAGAGAGCGGGGCGTACGCAGCGGAGTAAGCATTGCGTGAGAAAGATGTCAATTCGAGCGCGGAGCATATCGTCCGATCTTGAATATTGAATTCTGCGGTGCCCTGGTGAGCTAGATTAGAACACGGCGTGAGTTTTGGATAGAGATGTTGTGGTCCCCAAAAACTTTGTGAACATCGTTGACTATGTGCCGTATAAGCCAGCTTTTACCTGATTCTCCTTCACCATGAATTACCATCTGCATAGGTTGGCAAGGTGAATTGTTAACCGATGCAATCAGTCGATTTCTGGATTGCTGCATCGCCAAAGCAAAGGGAATCCACTGTGAACTGTCCATCATTTCTTCCATAGTGTCGGCGGCAGCCGCATTACAAATAGGATATGTGTATTGGCTTGCAGGTTTCGTGTTGCCTGCCATAGTGTTTACTGTTTGCCTTACGTCGCGCTGCATTTTTAACCAAGGCCGCACGTGTGTTTTAATAAATGACCGAGCCTTCTCAATATCTTCAGGGCTGTAGTTGCGTTGAGAAACCCATTCTGCCGATTCGTCGTTGCTCTGCTTCGAGATCTGGCCGGCGATGTCCATTGCAGTAGGCAAGTCCTCCATAATATCCTCGTTTGGAGGCTCAACAAAAACATACTCGGATGCTGGCAATGCAGTGACAGAATGCTGAGCTCCGGAGTTCTTTAAAATATCTATGTTTTGTTGTCGTGACAGTAATGCTCTTGACTCCTGGCTTAAATCGCTCGACAGAGATCGCTGCTGCTCATTTGCAAATGCTTCGAGGCACTCAGCATCACTCTCTGGAAGTTCGTTAGTGATCGCCTTGACGTGTGCAAGAAAATCTCTGCAAAGCAGAAATTAGGGTTTGTCGAATCTGGCAAAATCCACGGCGTTCCTCTAACTACATGCGGCTTAGCACGACGCTTAATGTAACCATTCGAATCGTTTCTAGTCCAGTGATCTCCGTGGGGCTGCAAAGCTGATAGCTCGTTTACTAATTCGAATTGTTCCACAAATGAGGTGAACGTCAAGTCTGTGAAAGGTGGCTCGTTTGGATGCGCCATGTATGCTGCCTCTATCGGTTCAACTCGAATGCTACTATCTTGTAAACGACCTCTATTAAGCAGATGTCATTCTGACGATTCAATGCGATAATATCTCTGGGTATGCCGCATTACTTTGACCCGTGTAATTTGCCTAGATTTGCCGTGTAGCGGTAATTCTCTTTGTAAGTATTATATCTACTAGATTTGCCGTGTAGCGGTAATTCTCTTTGTAAGTATTATATCTTACTAAGAGAATTACCGCTACACGGCAAATCTAGGCAAATTACACGCTTCGTGCGCACTAACTTCGCGGATTGACAAACTAACATTGGCGACGCGATTCAGAACAGCATGATTAGGTAAATTACGGTCGCACCGCTTCACAGCTGCTGCTAAAACCTTTTTGAAGCGAAGAGTATCAGGCTCGGCTTTACTGATATACGCAGCCGTGTATTCAGCTGCACCGTAGGCATTGCCAATCAGCTGTATGTCCATGTTAGCTCTCCACAGGGAGATGAGGTGAGGCGAGTAATTGTTAATAGATTGTATACCTCTTTGAAGGTGAACCTGTACGGATGGAACACCACTAGCGGAATTGTCAACCTCGATCACTGTTTGCTTCCTTTACTCTTTAGGATAGCCAAATCGGCAAATATTAGATTTTTTCTACATTTCGACCCTGATACACATACGTGCTGCTGCACGCGATGAACGAGTCGCGATAAATCACAGGCCCACTCTTCGGTCTCAGTATAGGGTGGTCGAGCAGAGAGAATTATCGATTTCGTGGTTATTTTCTCGGGAACACGTAGTACATGCGCACATTTCTAGCTCCTTAGAAGTTTTTGCCATCACTGATATGACTCGATCGACGTAGTTGGCAAGTTTAGTGCGACCTAGTTCTGACTCCGAGAGTTTTAAAACGTCTGGGGCACCACGAATCCACAACAAAGCGTGTATGTGAGGTGAACCTCGCTGCTGGAACTCAACACGCCAGAAGTAATCCACCTTCGCCTAGCGGTTTGGCCTTACCGCACAATACATGTTGAAAAATGCGCTAAACCTCAATTAAAGTGACGGGCGGCAATATCAGGATTTTCAACAAGGTATCTTCTCCTGGTTTGGGGACTCAATTTGCGTGCTTCTTTCAGCGTCAGAGAAGGATTGTAAGCTCTGAAGAAGTCCGGCCAGATAGTTGTATCAGCAGCGCTAATGCAAGGAAAAATGTTGGAAAGCGAGCTGGCAATACTCGATTCTCAATCATGCTCATGAGGTCCTCTCTAACATTGGACCACTAAAGCCCAGTACCGCGGACACCTCGAAAGTAAGGTTTATGCGAGCCTATAATTTCCATCGCTGCATCACTTTCGCCTCTAATACCTTCTGAATTACCGTACATGTTTGCTTCGGGAGCGAACTATCAGGAAGATTGATCCGGTGTACAAGGCCATCGATCTGACGACGTTGAGTTAAATTTAAGCAGAAAATTTGAAATTGCCGTCCATCACAAAACGCCTATCGTGCCATTTCATGAGGTGAGCACAATAATTGGCCAGTTTGTACTCGTGGTGGCGGTCTTCTACTCCGTGTAATGGATAATAGTCACCTTCTCCATTAGGGAACAGCGTAGGAAAGCAGTTTTGCATTAACATTTTGTGGTATACTCGTTTATTGGGTCCGTTTGACGACTCAATTCACCAGTCGGATACACAGTACGCCCTGCAGCAGTATTGACTGCCTCGATAATTTTTCTATTTCTGTCAAGCCATTACCTTGCTCGGCTTCTAATTCAAATGAATTTTCAAGATCAATAAATTCGTTTTCCAGGTCAACCACGTCAGGAGGCAAGCTAGTACCAGCAGTTAATTCAGCGCTGTTCGGCAATGCAGGCACGCCGTGGGTCACCTGTTGAGTACTCAGATCATTAATCCTCGAGGGCCATCACGGCCGAGACTGGTATGAAGCTCATTCATCTCTTCATCTGTAAGTTCGATGCTAGGGACAGCTTCATCGACATTAAGGGCTTTAGTGCGGCCAGGTTTTCTTCGGAAATGGAGATTTGTTTGTACAATGGGTTGTTGGAAATAAGTCACTGCAAAGCTGTTCGGATCAGGTGTGGACGTACTCTGACAAATGACTCACTTTCACTTGTTTTTTAACGCAGTAAAACAACCCCGCATTGGATTAGCGGTCTCGGCAACGACAGCGCTACATCGGCTGCGTCATTCCAATAATTGACAGCATTACCTCTGGTGAATTCCTGCTGGTCTCTATAGAGATTTACACATATATACCGAGACCGATCAATCTCGATTCCATTCGGTTTATACAGCTAATTCTGCTGGTACAGGTGCAATACGGAACCCAGACGCTGGACTGAACTTAGGGCCGGTCTTAGCCAAAAGCACAAACGGACGGACGGCTTCAGTGGCCCTTCCTTTGTCTAACCGCTGTGGCTAAGAACGAGTGAGGTTTTGGCGGACGGCTTAGTGGATGAGACTTGAGGCAGGATGGTTGACATCTAAAAATTGATTACACCGGAAGCTCTTGCTCTCATTTACAATCGAGATCCGCCAACACAACGCCAAGCATGGACCCCATCACGCTTATTCACCGTATACGCAGTCAAAACAAGTCCCGAGTAACAATAGCACTGTTGTTGGTGCTGCAACGGTCGCGCGGAGCGCGCTACCCCCGTCGTCGTGTCAACCCCGCCGAAGAGATCGCAATATTGGTCAAAGAAAAATGTTCGAGAGGACTTTCCGAATGTCCTTGCCTAGTTTTGAGTACCTGCTAGATATGCTGACTTCGCGCCTTCGCGTTGACGAAAAGCAGTCGTCAAATTCGAGTGGGGAGATCCGATATCCCCTTCTATTATGCTGATGACTACGCTACGGTATCTTGCAGGTGGCTCATACTTGGACGTTCGGCGCACTGTTGGTATAAGCCGCGCTTCATACTACCGGATAGTAGATAAAACACTGGCAGATATACTGGCCGCCCCGGGGCTACGTATTAAGTTTCCCCAGACCGACGACGATAGGAGGACCGTCATGCAGGACTTTAAGGAAATAAGTTCTGATGGTGTTATGGGTGGATGTGCAGGCTGCATTGATGGATGGCTTTGCATGGTTAAATCCCCTTCTGCTCATGACGCTGGGACTGTCGGAAGTGGCAAGTACTTCAGTGGTCACTATTGCAGACCTGGGATTAACGTTCAGGCGGTATGTGATGCTAACTGTCGATTCATTGCTGCTTACGCGGGCTCTCCGGGTAGCACCAATGATGCCCGGGCCTTCCAAGACATGATTCTTTCCAAAACACTAACTACATTTGCGGATGGATGCATATAATTGGCGACAACGCGTATCCCGTGTCCGACCATCTCTTGACTCCATTTTCTCGCAACCAATTACTAGACGAATACCATGATTCCTACAACTTTCACGCTGGTCAGTTAAGAATTCGCATCGAAATGGCTTTCGGCCTGCTCACTACGAAGTGGCGGATATTTCGACCCCCATCGAGCGGAATCTGTTTAACACCACCAACACAATTTATGCCGCCATGGCGCTGCATAATTATACAAGCAATAGGCGCATGATGGAAGATTCGGCTATTCAGTGCACGACGAGAATATTCGTCCTTTTCGACCTCCTGATCACAGTTCCCGTAACAATGATGTAGCGAATCTAATCGGTTACATGTCGAGCGACGTTATCCCAACATGGACGTAGTGTTATGAGAGACTACATCGTAGAAAAACTACGTGCAGACAACGCGCTACGACCACCATCAAACATTATTCGCAATCAAATGTAAGTTGTAATACTCATTATTGATATCTACCAGAAATTTTCGCTATCAAGTAGGTTTTGTTCTTCCCTTTAATCACGTCCGCGATTACTTCTTCATTGTATATTCCTTTGAGGGCGCTATATATTCGCTCTCGCAATGTCATCAGGGTATTGAGAGCTCCAACAACCTGCGCTAGACGAACATCCAGCTCGAGTGCTTGAGTTGACTCGCTGCCCCTATCAAGAGTTGCTAAAAGATCGGCCATCACGTCTTGCTTGGTTGGACTCTGGTCGCTGCTGTCTTCACCGCTGTCAATCGCCATGGTGTCAAAGCGTGCGCGCTTGGGCAACTTGTCTTCTACGGAGTCGAGTGCTCCCGGTTTATGTTGAAGCCACTCGTGCAGGTACAGCACGTCGAGCTTGCCCGAACAGTACGACGAGAAGTCGTTGTCATGGTTCCCTGAGATGCGCGAGTTGGCCAGAGCAGTGTTAAAGCGAGAGGTGACGTCCTTCCACATATCACGCAGCTTTGACGCGTCGTGAGGCACGATAACGTTCGGGTTGCAAGGTTTAAATGTCACCAAATCTGTCACGAGCCTTCCGTACTCCGGTCGATCAGCGAGATATTCGTCAAGTATCTCCACCCAAATAGACGAGCCCGCTTGGGTTTGGTTGGTGTCGAGCTCTGCTCGCGTTGGTCTGCGATCCAATTCACCTAAGCGGTCGCAAAATCGCTGTGAAAACATAACGTTTAAAAGGCGAATCATGCAGTGTCTTGTTCGTCGCCTTCCCGTCGGCATCACCACCTTTGTACGCCCTGCCTCCACACCAAGATGCTGCAAACGTGCAAGCGCTTGCTTCAGTTCCAGCAGCAAGGTGACGTAACCGACCTTGTTATCGTTGCAACCTGACCCCTTCTTAACGATGCGAAGCTGCCTGTTGTAGCACTCCGTTCTGAGCTTCTTCGCACTCATCGCCATTAGCATCGTCTTCACCTCATCCCCCTAACGATTCATCAATCAAAAGATCACCGACAGTCTCTGCGCCTTTTAGCTGTGGCAGCACCTCGCTTGTGGAGGAAGTTGACTGCGCAATGGTCGTCGCTGCTGGTGCAGCAGTCGTTCTGAGTTGTGAGGAACGGAGCGGAGTGGTCGCCATCGTCAAGAGCTGTTGCGTCTGGAGTGCTGCTCGAATGCAGAAATGAGCAACCGAAAGAGGCGTGTCTGGAACTACTTTTGCCGATCTATTCCGCTTGGGGAGAGGTCTCCCTCCCGGCCACCTGCCGTCCACGTCCGCTGGCCCAAAATCGAACAGTGGACGTGGATCTGATTCCCTTTGGTGGCCACACGTGGTGTCCACCAACACATGTTTTCTAGTGATTTCATTGGGCCATGAAGCTGAAATCCACCGTTTTGGTTTGGCTAAGACCGGCCCTTAGGTATAGTTTTTCAGTAAAGCACAACTGCAGCGAGAACCACATGAACACGAATTGTATTCCGTCGTCATTCGGCCCAGTAATCGCCTCCGGGATCACCTCACAGACGCCTTCTGTGCTTTGTAGTGGTGCCAGGTACTGGCTGGTGGGATCGTATTTCCTCCGCGTCATCCTCGCCGCCTAAGATAGTTCCCCGCAGCCCCACATATTTTAAGTAGTGGTTCATCAATCTCGGCAAAAATGCTGTTCGAAGAGAACAGTCAATACATTGGACGAAAACGAAGTTAGATGAAACAACCCTACAATACGATCACTCACATTCTTACCTTCAGCGTCATTGTCTTCATCTCCTCGATTATGCTCACTTGATGCTCTTCGTTTGCCTTTTTCTTCTGCTCGGGCCAGTCCTGAGCTCGTTCATTTCTGTACTGTGTTTCGTCAATGCGCTTCTTTCGCGCAGCGGCCGCGCGCTCTTCTGTGGTGAAGCGAATTCCCAGAAAGATCTAACCAGGACTCTAGATGTCACTTGGTAACTGCACGGGAGAATGGGGTCGGAGACATGTGAAGGAAGTGGAATCAAGAATCAAGAGACCGAACAAGGTGCCCATATTTGGGTACATCTTTACCCATTTTGGTAGATCCAGTAGCCACTGTATCCATATTTGGGTACACCTTTACCCAGTCAATGCCGATTTGGGATTGTGTACAGTTGAAGTTCAAGGACGATGAATCCGGCTGGATAGCGGGAAGGATGTGCAGTAAAGGAGCGGCTGAGAGCCAGCAGAGAGTGAGGTCATAGGAGGAGGGATAGCATTTTGGGGATGGGATCTCAGGATAGGGAGGATGGCTAAAACCATAAAACAGAGTTGATTTTGCCTTCTACTGCGCAAGTGCCTTCAGGACCAAGAACCGGACACGGGGAAGTATATTGGCCCCATCCGACGTCTGCTGGTTGCATCTACGCGTTGGCATTATATTGGATCCATCGGATTGTCTGGCCGTGGATCCATTCGACTCTCATTAAGATCCCGCTATAGGAAGCGGCAGATACGCAAAGGAAAAGGCCCCGCCAAGGGAGAACACACCCCAAGGCACCCCACGGCCCTGGAAGAGTCCAGGCCGCCAGATCCAGGTCAGACCAAGTCGACCTGAGATTTGATCTACCCCGGACGCAGCGTGAAGATTTCCGCTGCTCCACCCACGACTCCCAAGTCCCGCCAAGACATTCATCTTCGCCCCCACGAGTCTCTTCGTGTCCCAAGAAGAGCCGATCCAGCCCACCGACGGGTACACAAGGTGAGGCCAGATTCAGCTTATCACGGATCCATCG
The DNA here is from genome assembly GCA_011947335.1 of Phytophthora constricta. Lineage (NCBI taxonomy): Eukaryota > Oomycota > Peronosporomycetes > Peronosporales > Peronosporaceae > Phytophthora > Phytophthora constricta. Next base: position 70,301 of record JAAVTI010000170.1, read on the forward strand.
GGAACCCCTCCGTTAGTCGGTTTCCGGGCGCAGGTAACAAGCTTCTGGTTGCTTAATTCAGTTTTTGCGACTGCTGCTACACCACACTTCGATCTCTTCCAGAGTTGACTGCCTATTGCTTCGCTTCTTCTTACGCGCTCCAACTGAATTACGTGCCCCCAGCCGCCTTATTGTTGCAATGGCGGCTTTTGCAACTCTCGCTGTTGGTTTTGTCATGGTCAGCAAATCGATAAATGATTGACAACACGAACCCGCAGAAGGATCAGACGCAACCCACGAAGAGCTTGCAGTGCAACGTTTGGAATGATCAGCTAGCAACTATTTTTCCGGCTACACCATTGATGACGTGGTAGCCGCTCAAACGATAGTTAAGCAGCACGTCTTGTGTGTTCTAACTATGTTTTCATTTCGTGTTGCTGGGACAACATGGGAATATACCCCGGCATTGAGCCTTACCACATGCACACTTCCTGTTCATCTTATCCTCGTGAAGGATAGGCGCATAACTAAACGTTATTTCTTCACCAGGCGAAATAGGTCTTCGAGCAAGCAAATCACAGCAGGTCTCTCCGTTTACTTCCCATTTTTGCAGCTCACGGTTTGGTGCGCAACTGTGGTTCGCGAACCTTGCAAACGAACCTTTACTCCTCGCGTCAATCACTTCATTAGCGTCAACTGCAACGCCGTAGTAGTGCCGGCGCCACACATTGCTTATGCGCATATATACACACCGTTGTAAGTTAATTAACCAGACTAGACACCAAACTGCATTCAACAAACCTTTTCTCGTAGTTCGTATTCGGCGCAAGTGACAACTTGACCGGTATATTGGACAATAAGCTCGTCCTTTTCAATCGCTTGGTCTGCCACCAACTTAATTTCCAGCGTCTGAGCTAGCGTCAGCGAACACTGCGTTTCGCTTTGAAACCTCTGGTCGCGCATGATCGTCTCGTTGGGCAATTGCCTTGCAAGCACTCGACTTGCATCTACCACAACATCACCGTTAGACATTACTAATCTTGACCAAACAAGTAGTGTGCTTCCTTACACTACGATTTTCACAGCGCTGACGGCACGGCATGCTTCTTTGGTCTTGTACGTCACAAGAACAACGTGGTATTTCGTCCTGGTGGCCGAACATCAGTAAATGAATCCTTAAAACTTAGCGTCAGTCTACTTACCACAGCGACCCCTCTTCGCGGCCTATGGACATATTCATTCTGGGCCAGTGATTCAAACTCAGCGTACGCCTGAACGACAGACCTGGTATCATAGAGCTACACATTCCGTTGTTATCCCAAATGATCCCAAGTTCTAGCTTTGCAGAGCAACCCCAACACACAAATACCTTATCAAATAGCCAGCATACCGGGCTCGCTTGAATCGGTCAGCTTGACAGCTTCGAAAGTAGTCATCCAGTGACCGCTGCGCAAAACGTTTTTCGGCATGAGCCCTAAAGCGTCAACACGAAAGTGACTCATTCCCTCTCCACAAAAGCTACTTCAAGAAGACGAATACCTTGTGTCCGTACTAGAATCACAGGTATCTGAGACCACACATGTGTTGCTAACATAACTCGCGACAAGAAGTATGCAATGTGTTTTCATTCAGAGGATTAACATGGTTTGTCTACACGAGCCGAATCGGAAAGAAAAGAACTAAAGCAAGAAAACAGCGCTACCTCGAACGCTAGACATACCTACCGATGCAGTACAAAGATAAACTCATCCTTCCCCTCCTCCTCGTCAATGTCCGAACCACGCTCAGCAGTACCAGCACCACCACCACCAGCAGCAGTAGCAGCAACACCATCCCGTCCCGCACGCTTGGCAGCTTCGAACTCGACAACCTCCTCGATCAAGCCGAGGCTTAGTGCTCCAGTAGCCAGAAGGCACCCTTGCACCACCTCGTGGTAGAACTTCACGCAATGAACTTTTGAGCTCATACACCACTCCAGCCTGGAAATGGGGTCGTCCCAGGGAGCGGTTCTTCGGGTCCCCGACAGTCAGCTTGAACACCCGCGCGTCTCTGCGAAACGCGTCCATCCTTTCCAGCTGTAGTCCGTACGCCTTGAAGTGGGACTGCATGAAGCCGTCGACGAGTGTCAACCGAGTGCCACAGTTGTTCGGTAGACGCTCCGTTGCCAGGTCAGACATGATCACCGACAGAAAGACCGTCTGATCCGGTGACTCGGTCTTCACGAACGAACGTAGCTCTTTGACAGACACGAAGGCGTTGGTGGCCTCTTCTGCCTGTTGTTCAAGCAGCTCGGCCTCAACTTCTGCCAGAAGCTCGGCAGCAGCAGAATCACTGTTGCCTTGGAGATCACGCGCCATTGAGGTTGTTGATTGTTGTTGGAGCTGGCAAATCGAGAAATGAGCAGTGCCGATCCGGAGGGTTACATTCACAATGTTCAGTAGCCCGTAAAAATCGTCAATCGCATTGCGACCGACAATATCCTGTACTAGCTTCAACGTCGAACTACTTCTCTTCGGGGCACTCTAGCCAGACGATAAGCTCCACGAAGGACCCACGATGCCAACGCTCTAAGCGTCACCGCGATACGTCTAGCGCGCATCACTGCTCTCTGTCAAAAGTAGCACTTTTCGACCGAGAAGCCTTCAACATATTTTGAAAATTTTATGCGCGGCAGCCGCGCAACATCTCAATGCCTCGTATGAACTGCCAACAGGGTTGTGACAGATACTCACTCTTGTGCGGGCCGGTGGACACGTGTGGTGGACGTGCTAACTAACGGTACAGCCCGGCAACGGCAGAGTTTGTCGCGATAGAGGAAGCTATCATGATATCGACATGCGTTTCTGCACGTTGTCAGCCCAGCCACTTTTACCAGGCGTTTAAATGCATTGGAACAGAATTACACTAGTCCATCACAGTTGAAGCGTTGGGCCGCCATAATGGCAACAATACGTCTAACAGCTAGCAAGGTCCTGGTGTCGTGCGAGATCAACCAGCATTGCGGCGGTACTGTCATCAGCTGATTGCTATCCGAGAACACTGACGAAGCAAATGTACTAAGCATCACCGCGATGCTTCTAGCTCATACCACTACTTTCTAGCCTACACAACACGGTCTGCCCAACACGTCTTCAACATTTACGAAACATCGTGCAGCTGCGCCGTGTCTCAATAGCCATGAACTGCCAGCAAACTTGCGATTTCCACCAGGTTTTGTGGAGGCCAGTTGTCACGTGTAGTGGAAGCGCTAACTCATGGTACAGTGTATCAACACCAAGATTTATCATGCTAGCATCGCAAACTCTATCAAAAGCTATTGCCAGGCGCACCCCAGCCAGTTTATTCCACACTAAGCCAGGCGCGGTTCCACTCAGGAACAACGATCGCTGGTCCATCCCAGTCGAATTGCTGGGTCGCTAACCGATGCATCGAGCACTCACAGTCTGCCAGCTAGCTTCAAAATCAATCTGCTTGTCGACGAGGCTCTGTCGTTAGCCGATTGCGATCGGGTGACACAGACGAAAGAAACGCATCTAGCTTCACTGCGATGCGTCTAGCGCAAGCTACTGCCTTCTAGTCTTTGCAGCACAATATGCTTCAGGCGTCGTTCGAACAAATATCCACCCACGACTTTGACATATTCTGTTAGTGATTCCACGCGGACGTCTTGTCAACATACTTGCACCAAGTTGTTCGAGAGCACTCATGTGGAAACAATGAAGATCATAAGAAATCATGCTATATGTTTTCATTCACAAGGTTAAGCATCAGTCATCTACACGTACAAAACGCGAAAAGGGACCTAAGGGAAGGCATAAAAACAGCGCTACCTCACACACTTGACATTCCTACTACTGCAAAGCTACATGACCTCATCTTTCGCCATCACACAATTATCGTCCAAGCAACGATCAGCGCCATGATCCCGATCAATAGCAGCGTTGCGTTGGCACATCGTTTCGGGAACAGCATCGGACCAAATTTTCATGAGACGATCTGCGTAGAATCGACCCTTGGGCTCGTGAAACTTACGACATCCCTCTTTCTCCCCTGCCAGAGCTGCCAACCTTATTTGTGCGCACTCTCGCCGACTTTCCTGAGCTCTCTTGAGATACCTCTCGTGAGGTGTTGCTGGTTCTCGGTCTTCAAGGTCCCATTGTATGACACTTGCGACCCCCGAATTCTCGCTCGTGCTATCTCCACCCTGAATTAATTGACCAGGTGAATAAGAAGACCGCTTGGCCAGCGAAGGAAGAAGATCTCTCTTGCACTTCTTCGGATACCTCTTGGCCTGAGATGAAAGGAGCTCTATCTTGCGCTAATTCAACGGCGTCGTGAGCGGGCTTGCTGCTGCGATCGCTTGGGGGTGCAGTGAACGCCGCAGATACGAGAACGTTAATGAATCCAGCCCGTGGGTTGGTGGGAGTTTGGACTCCATGCCTTTGTTTCTGTGCGTCATCAAAACTGGTGTTGTTGCAGTGGCTGGCGAATAGACAAATGACGAAAGCTTTGGTAGCACGCGTCTGTCCTGGCTGCCCATGCACAGCAATAGCAACTGTCCCTGCAAGAACAACGACAGCGTCCTTCACTCGTTGAACCTCCAGCTCCTTCCACTGATTGCAGCACGGGTATCCTAGGATCCCTAGTAACGCCTTAGCACAAAACAGTCACCACTCATTGACCGCTTTCCAGTAGCCCATGTGCCGAATCCAGCGATAGAACAGAAACCCCAGATGCCAAGGCATGCAGAGGGGGATGCTCCCATACTCGTCACCAGCCTGTGAAGGTGTCGAGAAAGTTCGCGAGCAGCAGCTCGGGTGCGATATGAAGAGCGAGGAAACTCTTCCATACCCCAGTGACAGCAGTACAACACTGCTGCATCAAATGACAGAATATCCTGTAAATCGTCATGGGTAGTACGTGTGCAACATGGAGCTGTAGGACACTAAACGACACGGACCCCACACGAAGCCGCAGACTGCCGTGCGTGGCGTTCCCGATGCGGATACTTATCGTCTGTGCTGCACGCTCGCCATGGCATTTTTACCACGAGTTCTTACAGGTTTTTACGGCTGTATAAGGGATAGAAGTTAATACTACATATTAGGAGCTTATATGAGTGTGCAAACGAGTCTCGGATTAAGTGCGTACCAGTCTAAAAGTTCCGTTTTAAACCATTTCCTAGCTGTCCAATAGTAGCGGCCAGTTTCGCTAATAAATAACACAACCCCTCACTTTAATGGCTATAACCCGTCTATGGCAAGTAAAATCACCACTTTGAAACAGTCGAGTCAGGGAACCCATATCAGAAAATGATCTTCAACTCAGTTTTTTTGCCTTTTTGGCCTCTCGTGAGCAAGATTCTAAAACGTAAACCTAACCCATTCGTAAAACTAATATGTGCCAGTGATAAAAGTAAATGGGTGTGTAAACGAGAGAGTAAATAAGGGTATCACGATTATAGGGGGCTTCGCCCCAAAATGAACTTGGGCAAAGTTTCGGTCGCATCGCTATACAAAGTGGCAGTGGTGCTATCTAACTGAATTACTATTTTGAGAGGCAGAAACAACAACAGTCAATTTTTCGAGCTAGAACCTCCTTCATAAGACGAGTATTTATCCGAGTAACGTTGTCACTAAATCGCTTTCTACAGTTTGTTACTGATAGCCGCAGCTAACAGCTTCATAATTGCTTCAGTGCTGGCTGCCTGTTAGCGGATCTGCTCTCTCATCAACTCGTGTTGGCCTTTTTGTGCTTATCAAGCTCCTCTCGACGAAGCTCGATCTCTTTTTCATACAGCTCAACCCTTTTCTTCCAACTTTCTGCGCTTGACTGTTTCCTCTTGCTCGCTTTTGAGCAAAGCTGACAAACGACGGCGCTTAGGTTTCTCGGCGCTGAGTTCTTCTCCAGCACTTATTCTATCTGTAACTCTGTTTATCAAGTTTAAAAATATTTGCTAGTGCTCAATTATTGTAGCAGTTCTAAAATCATTCGTACCTCTTTTCGGCTGCATCCATTGGCCTCTGACCCGCGGGGTCCAGATCGTGCACTTTCGACGCTTTTTTGCTCTGCTTAACACGATGCTGCTCCTGCGCAGTCTCCTTCAACTGTAGCAGTTCCTCAGGTACGTCGTCGTTGTCTGTATGGACCTCGCTGGATCCACTTGCACTCTCGTTTTGCTTCTTACGAACGGCATACTTCCGCAACAAAAGACCCATGCGATCACGGCGGGGTCGATATGTAAACACCGTCCGTAGACTCGCATTCAACAGGTTTGCAACCCCTTCCACAACCTTTTAACTGCAGTGCGATTAGCCCCATATGGAGGCTTGGCCAGAACCGCAGCGAAGAGAGCTTTGTCTGCCTCTCCATTGAACCTCGAGCGAGCCTCGGTTTGCTGTGGTGTAGGCTTCTCGCCGTTGGACCCATTCTCTGCCCCTCCCACGCACCCGACACCTCAACGCGGACTACCTACTTAGCAAGCTCCGACCACGCGACGCTCTCCTCACTGGCTGAAAGTTGCGCAAGCATGAGAGGCTCGCCTTGCTCCAGCGAAAGCGATCTCCCAGCTATGCCACTCAGCGGGTCATCTGAGAACCTGCAGCTGTCGATGTCGATGTCGCTCAGGTCCATAGAGGCGATTATTTTGTGCGGGGTGGGATGACTAGCGCTGCAAACTCGTTTCGTTGTGACTTGCTTACGAGAACAGCTGAAACGTGGGAACGAGTCTTTGCGGAGGCATTTTTTCGTCCCGAAATGTCGTTTCGTCCCTCCAGCTTAAACGCTCTATTTATATGTAGCAAGAATTTGTCGAACGCTGTTGGATCGGATTTATACGGAACCTCTCGGTAAATATTTAATATTGTACTTAATCGGGAATGTCATTAATGCAGAGCTGCTCAACAGACGTTTGCCATACCGTGTAAGTTCGGACATCTGAGCCCAAGTTCGGACAGTTCGAACATCGGGTTAGGTCTGATCCGGAAGGGTGTCACGTTCGAGACAGGAGTGGGCACTCGCTACGCTCGTGCAAAAATTAAAATATGTAAGGCCTTGTGCTTTGCCCTCACGCTTTCGGCTCCGGAGGGGCCCTCTGCCCCTGCCTTCGCCGTGACGCTGCGAGAACGTGTTCTTAGGGCATTGCTTTTCGTTAGCGGGGTTGAATATGACATTGATGTGCCTTCGCTTCTGAGAAATATCAACAGAATCAGATCCCATGACACCCTGCCATTTTTGGACGCGAAAAACCTCAAAACTTCGGGCCAAAATTGTCCGAACTTTCACGCTATTCTACCATATCCATATGGTGTCTGCTAGTGACGCGGTTGACGCCGTGCGGGGCAACGTCATAGGGAGAAGTCGCGCAGCGTGTATGCCAACGGAATAGTTCGGTACAGACTGTGGTTATACAAGAACAAACCCACTGCTCTTGTGCCTGCTCTTCAGACTCGGGTTAATGCCATAGAGCAGTCACCAGACTGGTAAGAACAGGCGAAAGATACTGTTCGGCGCTTCATGTTGACGGTACCATTCAGCCCGCCCATTGAGCTCGCCACCTCCAATGCACGAGGCTTCGAGTGCTTTCTTGTGTCTCTGCAGAAGCCTGACGGAACTGAGCCCGGTAAGGCCGTTTATGCCTCTATGCGGTCGAGTCTATTCCATATACCGGGAGTGCAACGTCACATGCCAGTGGAGTTTGCTGCAGAGTTGACGCTTTTTCAAGGGACTTAAGCGCACGGTAGCTCAGCGTGGCGATAACATCAAGGAATGATAGGAGTCGCTGGAGTTCTCTCACTTTCCGTTGCTTTGCAGTACGATGCAAGAACAAGCTGAAACCGAGTTCGTGTTTGCGCACACGTTTTTGGTTCCGTCATGGAATCTAATGTGCCGTGCTGGCAACTCGGTTTCTATCCGCTGGGACCACATGCAATGGCACCAAGACGCGCTGGCCATCCGTTTTGCGCACATGAAGAACGACCAAGAAGGCGAACGTCGAGATGCACGTCACGTCTACGCCAACCCATTGATGCCGCAAGTGTGTCCAATTCTTTCTCTCGCTGTGTACGTGACAACGTTTGGCTTCGATGGAAGCTTTATATCCCCTGGGAGCAATAGTACGATCGCTACACCAAGATATTAAGGCGGACCATGATGAAGAAGCCTGTGAAAACGTAATTAATCCTATTGGACTGGATGAGACAGAATCTGGATCTCATTCAGCTCGCAAAGGACCCGCAACGCACGTCTCGAGCTGCTCGACAGCTGGTCCGTTGGCTTACAAGCTGGATGGAGTCTACCGGGCGTTCAAGACACGTACGTTTGGTACGAAAACAGCCGGTGACATGGTATTGGTTCGCTTTGTGGCTGGGCTGCCGTTTGAGTCGTCTGGTTTTGCGATTCTTCAGCCTTTCTTCCCTGCCCATACGATATGGTTCGCTCTGTCGCTGCGACTGTGTTTACACTGCAAGCTGCTTCCGGGTTCTTCTTGGCGTCATTGGTTTACCACTCCGGCTATTTGCGAGCAACGTTGCCTCAGCATTATCTGCTTGTCAGTACTGCCCTCTTTCGAAGCTCATGCTTATTCTCGTCGTTGGAGTCCAGAGTGGCGTGCGCTGCTCAGAAGTCACGGTCGGCATGCGAGCATCAGGAATCCGACCTCACGTTAGCATTCTGGTGTCAATGGACAAAGAAGCAAATTGACTCACCGTATTGACCGAAAGTCTGCACGCATTGGTCTCCCAGCTTCCTCTCAAGTTGGAAGCGGCCTGAGAACGACGTGCTGTAGAGACTGGAGTCGTTACTCGGAGCTCGATCGCGACTGTTGTTCGAGATGCGATCGAGACCACTGGCGTTGTTGTGTTTCTCCAAGCTGCACGCGGACCCCCCTCCCCCAGAGGTCTGAATGCTTTGACAAGCGAGCGCCCTGACATAGGCTCTGATGATGCCACTACGTCACTGCGTGCGTATGACGGGCGCCTTCATCGTGTTGCAGCCGATTTCACGTTCCCTCGAGAGAATGTCGCCCTATCATGGGAATTGTGGTGGTTTAGGAATCCCACCGACCAGTACCCGCCGATACGCGTGCTAGTGCCAGATGATATACCCACTGTCAATGCTTGTGCTAGGCGAGACCACAGGGCTGCGCTGGACCTTCGGTGTGACCTTGCCGCATTGTGCCGCTAATGCTGTCTTCATATCAGTAAATCCTTATGTGGTAGAGACAGCAGCGACTGTACCGATCAGCAGTGGATATGCAGCCACTGCGAGAGGTGTAAATGCTAAGCAGAATGAGCCACCACCTTTCTCATCAGTGTCTGATCACCTGCTTGCCATTTTAATGCGTAAAGCAACCGGGCATGAAGCGCGTTAACTTACTACTGGGGTCACGGGCACCCAGGCCACTAGCAGCTCACACGCCTCATGCATCGTGGTCTCCGTGGGGCTGCTCAGGGCGCAGAGACAGCTTGCGCATGCCGCTTGTTCTTTAGTGATGCCAATCGGAAGTGGCGCCGACGAGGGGGGATTTGTCGGCTTGTCAAAACTGACAGCGCTCCTATTAGTAGAACAGTTGCACCTGATTTTAGTATCAGCTATTGATACGTTGGACCCCATCAAGTAAATAGCAGCAAGGCAAGGTGCATTTGAGGTGGAACACCGGAAATGGTGTTTTCCACACTATTTTCCACCTCACCAAATATTGCTGGCACCAGCTTGGCAGACCTGACAGCCGTTCATTTGCAATTTGAGCAGCAGCAAGTTAGTTTTTGAGGGCTCTAACCATGAGATCCAACAACGCACCCACGCCGTCGCCGTCCGACTCCAACCCAAGCGTCACCGCTGAACCTTCAACCCCACGGATCGTCGACATGACGGCTGACGTGACGTCAGACGTGACGCTCCCCGCCGCCTCGTCTCCACGAGCGTCGGCAGTCCCGCTCAGGCGCCCAACCAGGCGTACCACCGAGAGGAAGCAAGCGCAGACTGACGCCCGAGTGAAGCGCCCAAGGAATGATTTCATGGCTACATTCCAGCCAAGTGCTCCTGGCGCACCAGCCCCGATTTCCGGAGTCGCCTTCTCATCATCTCCAAGTACGCTCTCGTCGACACCGTCGCCGACGTCAGGGTGCACGACGTCGGCATTATTTCGCGAGTTGCAGCTGCTCCATGACGAAGTCCGCCGCTTGAAGGGTGAAGCCACTCGAGTCCCGCACGCTATCTCCGGTATGCTGACACTAACAAACCCGCGTGGCGAGCTTCCCTGCGACAGCGTGTGCCACCTTTCCAGCCGCCAGCTTTCCGCCGGAATCCAAGAAAGCCAAGGGAGACTACCAACCTCCGTTAGCGCATGCTCTAGCAGCAGGTCGCATGTTCAAAACCTTCGTGGGACCCAACGGTAAGGCAATGCCTGGAATGTCTTTTGTTCCAAAACTACGCGAGGCAGAGTGTGTGTGTTTCAGGACGTCACCGGCGGTGCTGATGGCTGTCTTCAGCGGCCGTTTGGGTGCTCGAGGGCTAACAATTTTGCACTTTCGTGCTGAGAGCGAGTTCGCCCTCCTGGAGACGGGACCATCCTATACCAATTTCGCTAGCGATTTCTCACCGGCAGCCACTCTTCCAAGGACCGATCCTCGCTGTTCTACTTATGATGAAATTTCAGATGGTATCCATGGCCTGGCCGTGATGGGCCATGAGCTATGGTTTCCCCACATGCTGCAACTTGTCGACCGCCTGCCGGCATTTGTCTCTTGCAACAAGAAAGCTGACCCGGGACAGTCCAGTGCCCGCGTACGCCTGACGCTTATTTATGCGAACAAGTGGATCGGCGCAGCGCTCGTCTGCCTCCAATCTGATGAACCATCATGGTGGTTCACCTTCTGCCATGTACTTTGGAAATGAGTGGTCGTTGGCTTTGGTGAATGCCCTTCACCAGGCCTCGTCGAACATCTTCGCCTCGCGGCGTTCGCGCAACGGTCGAGACGCGGCTGACTCATCGTCTCGACACAAGGGCGTCCCGGAGGAAATCCGCGGCATTATCCCTACCAACCGCTTCGGGCAGGAGCCTTGCCTCAGGAACCTCGGTGGCGTTGAGTGTTCGGGGGCACGCGCGACAGCTGCAGGCACCCTCAACGAGTTCACCGCTGGTGCGAGCCTGTCCCACGACGTCTGCAGGAGTGGGTGGACAGCGCTTACCGCCGTGAACGCGACCGTGACCGACGCGTTGCTGGGTGACGCGACTCCGAGCGACTATGATGACCGCCGTGTGCGCCGCGGGGCGGCACCCAGCGACAAGGCCTGATGGGGCCGAGGTGACGCTGACTCATCGTCACTCCGGTTTACCAGGCGGGATAATGTAGCAAAAATAAACAGCTCCAACCTACCCCGCACACATGAGTCGCATCTCTCCTGCGCGTCGCGCATCGCCCTGTCAAGCGTGCCACCCGACGCTCATGCGAGACAGTCCGCTCCACCGGATCAGGCTATACAGCCGAAGCCTACGGCCATACAGCCAACATCAAAGCCTACGACCATACAGCCACGCGCTTCCTACGCGACGCCGTTGCACCATGCGAAGGCTGCGTCCAGTCGTCTCCACGCAGCCCAAGATCTACACGCGCGCCGAGACATCGCGCGGTGCCGCACGCCACAGTCAATTTACCTGGGGGCGAGACCGACGCTTGACATGTCCGCTGGCGCTCAACTCGTCCGGTCGTTACACGACGCACATTCGCCAGCCTTGTAGAAAACGCGGCTGCTCGAAAGGCCTGCTTACATGAGCTACAGACCAACGCTTTAGAGCGTGAGTTGAACCGACTCGGATATCGCTACAACGATCAGGGTTCCCGCTCACTGAGGGCACCAGCCCAACTGATATGTTTCTGCTCAACTCACCCCTCAAATCAGTGCTGTCTACGTTTATTCGCCGCACGCGAATGCCATTACCCGCGTTCGTCGACGCTTGCGTGACCAAACCGCCGAGGATTACGGCCTCAATAAAAATATTGTGCCCGCTGTCGTTGGTAATCTGTGTGCAGACTACCCGCAGCTCCAGCGCCTGCCGCAGGTGGCAGCAGAAGGAGCTCGCATTCAGCTCTCCGGATCTATGCCATGACAATTCTTTCCGCCCCTAAATCATGGTTCGGCGGCAGAACGGGTCAATATACTGCGCAAGGGCATTCGGAAGGAACGGGATGCCGGCCGCTGTCTTGTCCTCGACCTTGACATCCTAGACAACTGGCCAGAGGTGTTCATTAGCCCTTTTGGCGTTGTGGACAAAGCGGGCGGAGACCCTCACACGAGCAGCCGAATCATACATGACTTATCATTTCCCGAAGGCGCGTCAGTCAACGACCTAACCGATCAAGCGTGTGTTCCTCCCGTAGAATATCGCAACTGCGACACTATCGCCAAGGAAGTTCATCGTCTTAAACACGCAGACCCGGATACCTCCATCAAGCTGATGGCAGGTGACGTGGCATCGGCCTTTCGGAATGTGAATGTTCATAGCGAATGTGTACGCGTGTTCGCCGGCCATATCCCCAGTGAGAACGCGCTGGTCATCGAATTGTCAGCACCTTTCGGCTGGACAGGCTCCCCAGGAGTCTACGAGCTCTTTGGAGGTGCTATCGCCCATGTTCACGGCCGCCACGCCAACGCAGGTAACCCTGCTGGCTTCATTCAACTATCACTGGGTGGACGACCACGTAAATGTGGCCCACGATGCAGGCTCAATTGCGCGATCTCTTCGATTCGCCATGACGGCAATCCTGGGCAATGATGCTGTAAATGAGGATAAATTCTCATCTTGGGGAACTACACGAACTGTTCTTGGCCTTACGTTCAACTCTGTACGTGGGCTTGTCTCCATGCCCGACATCAAGGTGCAGAAGGCACGTCACCAGGTTGCTTCAGCCTATCACTCTCGCGAGCTTTCCCGCAAGGACTACCGTTCTTTGCTAGGGCGCCTACGACATGTTGCGACGTCAGCACGTTTTTCCCAGCGGCTCCGTCGCCAGGAGTCTCGGCTCAATCGCTTTCAGCGCATTTCAGTTTCAAACGACATGCGGCTCGATCTGCTTGGTGGTGGCGAACTCTGCATACCTCAGCACTTAATGGCGTCTCTCTTGAGTTCTTTAATTCTCTCCCGGAGCCCGACGTACTGGTGGAAATGGATGTCAGCGATGTTAGCCTCTGCCCCCTGGATACGTCGGCTCGTGTAGCTCTGACCAGGCGAGGAACGCCAACTGGTGTCCGAGTTCAAGGAAGGAAGTGTCAACGGGTTTGACATTAATTTCCGAGAGCTTCTCTCCTGTGCTTTTGCTGCTCATTCCTGGGTTCATCGCTGGTCTCGGCTGTCAACCCCTAACGGCCGACCAGTCCACGTTCACTTCAACATTGACAACACATCGGTAGTTGCATGGCAGAACAGGTTGTGCTCCGGCAACCCGCGTGCCCAAGATGTTATCCGCCTCCTTGGTTATTGGGAAACTACTCTCGGTCTCCGCTTTTCAGCCCGTCACGTCACCGGCTCGTCGACCACCTGGGCCGATGCCGGCTCCAGCCTCTCTACTGACGCGTCGTTTGAAATTATTTTTCGTCACTAACTCGTGGCTGGTCCCAGGTTTCGCCCGCGCTCGACAGCAACGGCCTATCGGCGATCTGGCGCTCTATCTACGCCGGCATTCCGTTGCCGACTCCACCTTCGCCAAGTACGCCGCGTCGATGAGAAGTGGAGTACCTGATCATCGCGTCGTGGTTTTGATCCCTGGCTATCCGGCGTTTCAACTCCCGGTCATATCCAACTTATCTCCGACTTCATCCAGCACGGGTTCGAGCGCGGTTTAGGTTCTGGCGGTCCTGTTCGCGGCTCGAACATCTCGACTGTGCTATTTGGCATTCGTCATTTCTTCTCCGCGGCGGGGTAGAGTTTCCGTCATCGCATCCACACATTCAGATGCTGCTCAAAGGCATCAGCCGCCTGGACGTCGCCCCTCGCCACAAAGCTCCCGTCTCGATCCGCCTGCTGGAGACGAATTTTCATTCTCTCACCATCGCTGACCCCTTTGCCTAAGCACTTGAGGGTGGGTGGGTGCATCGCGTCCTTCTTCCTGCTACGCCGCTCCGAAATAATCTCGATCAGCAACACAAGGTTCAAGTGGTTCGCTCTGAAGGCTGGAGATCTGCTCGTGGTCGACCGGAACGGTTCTCGAACGCTTGCAGCAGACCAAGCCGATGCCGTGCTCATTAGATTATGCGGTTCGAAGACTAACCAAGGTGACAGCCCAACGACCCGCATGTTGAAACACTCTGGCCACGCTTTCTTGTGCCCATGTTTGGGGCCCTCCTACTGACGAAGGCACACCAGAGCCTACCCCTGTCCATCCCCGCAGCAGTTTACGTGAGCACCACCGGTCGGACTTCGTGCGTATCGACGGCCCAGGTATCCTCGGTCATCAAGCGTGCTGCATCCGCAATTGGCGAGGACCCCAGTTCGTTTAGTTCACACTCTACGGGCGGGTGGGGATACCCACATATACAGGGCCGAGATTGATGCGCTCACCATCCAGTTTCACGGCCGCTGGGTCTCCGACGCTTTCAAGATCTACACCAGCCTCCGCCAGGAATCGGGTGCGAACACCTCAGCCAAAGTGGTGACTGGCGCCAGGGAGAATTCGACTCTGCATTAGCGATACATCTGTACCACCATCATGGGGCTCTCATCCCCTTCTTGGTTTGAGTTAATGGCCACCGCAGTGTATCTATCTAACAAAGAGTCGTTGACCCCAAAAGGTGTGGAAACGGCTTGGTTACAAATTGCCTGCATTGTCGTTTCGACTTTAAATTACGGGTATTTTTCAAGTTTCCATGAATCTCATTCATCAAAGTGAACCAGCCCGGGTGGACTGTGTTCGCTGCATCTAGAATTTGGTTGTCATATCGGATTTTGCGAGCTTTCGCGCATCAAGGTGCACCTGACTTTTCTGCACAAGCCATGGTACAAGCCAACAAGAAGAGGAAGCGTGCGCTCGAGAGAGTTGGTAGCCCATTAAGGGACAGTAGTGTGGTGTAGTAAGTTCGGATCGGGGTGGTCCACACCGGATATGAACTTAGCTCAGTTACCAGTTAAATTAGCTGAGTAGCTCCGGTACCTCAGCTGAGTCCGATTTTCCTGAATTAGTCAGCCCGCCGAGTCGTTACATAAGAGCTCGGCGAATGGTCGTTGAGATCCAAAACGACTCTATTTCTCTAGATATTTGTATATGAGATTAGGAAACCATTAGGAGGAGTCCCTTCAGGACCCCGGAAGATATAAGATAACAGAGCATAACTTTTCTAAGTCCAAGACAAGTGTACACTGTCCGGTAAGTCCCTGCACGGGCTGGATTACGTCTGCCGTCGACACCCGAGAGGCATAGCTTGTAGTGTGTTGACAGGTAGTGCCAAGAGAACAAGGTCGGCCCGGTGAAGGGCGTGTCTCGCTTCGTGGGTTCAACAAGTCTCGCTGACTTAGCGAGCCGGTACACCGGACAGCCCGGGTGCCGTGACACTTCTAGCCGAGTAGCCTTTGCTCTCGGTGACCCGTAAAAGCGCTCGCGCGCCGTCGTCCGTTCTTTGGCGGAGGGGCACGGGTTGTCTGGAAGTCAGCGAGCTCAGCTGACTCCCAACGTTTGACTGGCTTGATTGCCTGGTCTCAGCGACTGCGAGACACCACTGATCCGGCTGGGGCGAACCGCTGGGGGCAACTCAGCGGCGGGCCAACAAACGCCCACCTGACTCGACGATTGTTGTGTTTGTTGCTACTGGGGATATCTATATCTGACGATTTGTGTTTTCTGCAATACCACAGCAGCACCGACGACGAAGTGATTGAGGCCACGCAACCAGCGGCTACATCGCCAGGTATGTTGTGTTACATGTAGTTTAGTAAGCACCGCTACATTGCACAATATTTCTCAAGCTAACGAACTCTATGTAGACAATCCAGCGTCTTATGTGCCTTTAGCTGTCGTACCAAGCATCAAATACTTGTCGTTTAACACATGGGCCGCGTTATTCTCTGTTTGGGAGCGACATGAGTGGAAAAATTGGTCGTGTATCGCACCCGGGATTGCCTACTACAACAAACAGCACACGAAGCACCCGGAGCGACACATTCCTAGCGATTTCGGGTACGCCTTCCGGAAGTACGGATGCAAGCAGAAGTCGCGCTCAAAGGACAAGAGAGCGAAGCGTACTACGCATTACCGCGGTTGTAACACCTCATTTCGCGTTGCGGATGTGTGTGTGGAGAAAAGCACGGAAATCCGGAAATCCTGCTGCTTCCAAGCGAGCCAAGACAAGCGATCCGGAGAAGGCTGCGAGCACAATGGCGCGATGATGGGTGATTACGATTACTCAAGAGATTTATATCAACCAGTGAAATTGAGAGTTTTGCTAAGTTGATTATAAAGTGGCTTTGTTGTCGTCACGCAGGAGACTAATCATAGCCATGTGACTAATGAGATCATTTACACGGCGCTCAAGCTGTGTAAAGATCCCATCACCGAGTCGGTTCTCGCACTGTTGGATGCATTTGGCCAAACAAAAACAGAAACCAAGCAGATCGCGAACTTCGTGGCGGATAAGACTGGTAAAGTCAGCATTAGCTCTAGTATGATTTATATTATTTTTTTACGTTATACTGAGATAGGATGCAATGAATTGCTGCTAGCACAGCCCAACAAGGGTTAATTGAGTCCTTGGTACCCGTATATTAGAACCGGTCGAGCCGAGCCGCTGAGGGCTTATCTGAGGCGTTGGTACCGATACATTGGGACCGGTCGAACGCCGGTTATGATACTACGCATAGAAGGACAAGGACTTGATCAAGACCAACGACGTGCTGCGGCTCGTGCACGAGCATCTCGAGGCGGAGCGCAGGACCGAGGAGGAGGCGAAGCGCTCCTAGGCGGGCGCTCAAAAGCTCCGGGACGCTGGTGGACGCCGCCATGCAGGAGCGCATGCTGCACGAGGAGCAGGAGCGCCGCACCGCTCGGAATGCCAGGGGCGCCATGGCCAAGCAGGCTTCGTACGAGCTGGAGCACGACCGCCCGAACCACCACGCACAGAAGTAGAAGCACGGCGGAGCAGCAGGCCAACCAGTCGCCACCACGCGCAGAAGAAGAAGGAGATGGAAAGCAGGACTACGAGGCGGCAGTCCCGCTTGCGCCAGACAAGACCGGACCGTCATTAACATAGATACAGGTACATTTACAGAACAGTGAAATGTTCTGGGTTGCTCCAGATGCTAACCGCCGATATGTGTTTGGATTTAAGCATAGAAGTACTGCAGCGCGGCAAGGCGTGCATCTGTGGGGCTACGCTTCGTACTAAACCACGGAGGGGTCAAACTGAATCGCGTCATATTGTATCTTACAGATGATGATCGTTGTGAAGAATGCTCACTCGACTTGTTTCTCAGAGGTTTCGAGTGCGTTTTACGACGCAGCAAGGTATCTATGTATGCTACAGAACCGAAGAAGGACAGCTCGCCTGAATAGAGCACCAGTCAAAAATTGACAAGCTATCGCCACCATTGCGCAGACGCTAGACGGAGGTTTGCTGGGGGTTCACTGAACGTTCAGGCGGGGATAACTATCTATACACCCCTGTTCGATCAGGGCGCAGAATAGGTATATAGCGCTTCGTCTCCAGCACTAGTGACTGCACGGGATACTGGTCCGGCTTCCTGCTGGATTCTTTTGGCACTTTCGTCGGGTTCCACTAAGCGAGACTTGGGGGTCTGCTGGTATGAGTATCTTGTCGTTATCATTAGTGTGTGGGCCGCGGGGGATATTTATCACCAGGGTACCACAACTAACGGCCTATTTATCATGAGATGCCACAAACACAAACACACATGTCCATTGGACGAAATGCATCACCAGAGACTTCGATATGACAACACGATAATAGTTTTGGTTGCTGCATGCACTGGTGACTAAGCTGCACCGTTCAATAAAGAAATTATCAGCTCAGTATCAGTGCCCCACACGGAACGCTCACCAAGCTAGACCTGGCATCTCGCTTTGGGTTCGAAGGGCCTGAACTCCTAATATGCTTGCAACATTGGAACTTGCCGGTTCGTTCGTCAGAGCGTACGCTTTTACCACACACAAAAGCGCGAAGCGCGATACAGGGGCTGGGAATCACAAGAACTAGTTATGTACTGATAAAGAAGATGAGTGCGCATGGTCTCTCTCTTAAACGTAAATTAATTTTCAGCAACCAGTCACACAAAAGTCACGTAAAAGGCCCAAGACTAAGCTATCGCATGTTCATGATAACTCGTGAACATTTCCAAGATGAATATCCAACACAGCCAATTATGTAGCAGTGTCACTAAGATATCAGCGCGCACCCCGGCGCGCCCGACGAAGCACCTGAGGAACTTGATTTAATACGCCGCAAATACGCACTTGTCAATGTTGGCAAACAGTATATTTGGCTCTCACGACCTCCTGACTTGACGGAGGTGCTTCACATGTGTCAGAGTGGCAAACAGCCCCCCACACGTTTCTGTGTAACGACACATAGCCTATCATACCGACTAAGTATGGCAAGATATAATTTCCTGTGTGGCTTTACACACACTTCTTTTAACTGATCATGATCTATTTAAACGGGATATGGACATGAAT
Organism: Phytophthora constricta; assembly: GCA_011947335.1. NCBI lineage: Eukaryota > Oomycota > Peronosporomycetes > Peronosporales > Peronosporaceae > Phytophthora > Phytophthora constricta. Next base: position 88,957 of record JAAVTI010000170.1, read on the forward strand.
GGCACCGGAGACCATCTCCGGTACTGACAACTAAACCCCTCAATCACAATCGCGTTTCCTACCTACTGGCAAGCCTTTCTCGCGTTACCCAAGTCTACTTTTAACAGGTTATGCGCCCAACGCAAGCCTCGCCCGCCGACGACTGTGCTTTCCGCCCGAACGGCCGGCACTTCGTCGTTTGGCAGACCCGCGTCATCGCTGCACTCGACGGTAAGAACCTTCTCGGCTTTGTGACCAAGTTCGACTACACTGGCGAGTCCGAACCCGACCTGATCGACAACGACGAACTCGACCCTGCGCTCTTCGATCTAACCTCGAGGTGAAGACGACATCGGCACACCCAAGGGAGACCCGCCGACGGACTCCTCGTCTAGTGAAGCCTCGGAAGACGGCTTAGATGACGATGATGGAGACGTCGACATGGAGCACGGATATCCTCCGATCCGGTCGTTTACTGCTCAAAAGCGAAACGACCGAAGCGAGCTGAAAACCTGAAGGCCAAGAGCCAGAAGCTGAGCTCGAGAAAGCTGAGGCATATGGAAGCCAAAGCAAAAGCATTCTTAACCAAGACCATCGATGATTAACATATTATGATGATCAAAGACAAAGCTACAACGTTTTAAGATCTTTCATACGCTGAGTAGCAAGTGCGAGGGGCCGCCATTCATGGTGACCCTTACCACATCCAATCGCACCTCATGACGCTCAAATACGAAGAGGATACAGACCTCACCGAGTTCGTCATGGACTTGGAGACCATTATAAAGGCTACCACCGAAGCCACGAACAGTGTACTGAGTGATGATCAGAAAGCGCTCTACCTGTACCATTCCCTGCCAGCCGCGTGGAAACCCGAGATGGCTGTGTGGAAGGGCAGCAAGAAGTACATTCCGTACGAGGATCTAAATAAATATTACAACCAAGTTGCACAACGAACTAGCACGAAGCCGCTGCATCCTCAAGCAAGGGACTCCGGAAACGCGAGAAACTCGCTCTGGAAGTACCCCTAAGCCACAGAACCAGCGCACGCTCCGATCCTAGAGGTCACGGAATCGCATCAACGATGCAGTGCACGTACTACCACCGTGACACCACGAAACGGTCGACTGCTATACCCTATAACGCCACCTTCATAGTGGCCAAGTCAAGGCTGGGAACGTTCGGCCAGCAAATTGCAAGCTAAAGCCGCAACCAACGGCTCAACACCAGCACCCCTATAAGCGCAGCTACAAAGAAAAGGGTGGTAACCAGTCCCGCAACCACCAAAAGGGACCTCGAAGTGGGAACCGAAATTGGACCAACGATGAAAACCAAGGACGCAACAAGCTCGACGGACGCCGTCACCAGGACTATGACAACACTGGCAATAGTGAGTACGGCTTCATTGCCACCATCACGCTTGACCTCAGCCACGGCACATATGTATTTGGCCTAGCCACCCAAGGGTCCAACATGATCCAGTTTGGACTGTGGACTCTAGCTGCACTCGGCACGAAACTTCAAGCCCCCAGTGGTTCGTGAAGCTTACCCCAACTGTGGGCAAAGCCATCGCCGTCGGTGGAAATCACCAAATTCTAATCAAAGGAACGAGTGCTATCCAGCTTGACATCAAGGACACCAAAGGAATCGAGCGCGTCTTCACGCTGAACAACATACTGTACGCACGTACCTCAACTTTACCTTGCTGTCAGTACGTCAAGCTGCTGAAGACGATTTTAAATCAGTTTCCCCTACGCCAAAAATGCGTCCTGTTCTTCGCTCACCGAAACAAGATCAGAGACGAATCCAACCACTACCAGTTCCACGCGAACACGACTCAAGTCACACAGAAAGCCCATGTCGCAACAAGAGGTACGGTATATAATGTTTTACTCTGGCACAAACGAATTGGGCATCCTAACTTTCGAGTTATGCCGGATCTGGTTAAGACCAAGAGCGTCATGAACATGGGACTATCGAGCTTCGACTCCAAGAACGACTACTTCTGTTCTTCCTGCGTATACGCAAAGTCTCATAGTAATCCATAAAAAAACGTACTGTTGAGAGGACTAAATTCCCTCTTGATAAAGTTCACACAGGTATGGCTGATCCCCACTACTTCTTCCTACATTCTTAGGTGGTCAACGCTTCCCGACATTCATTGATGACTACTCGTGATGCATGCTTATTTACAGTATTAAGCAGAAATTCAGACCTGTATGGATGTTACGAAGATTTTCGAAAGAAAGCACAAAACATGTTCTGAGCTGATGTTGGTGAATTCCACTTCAAAAAACATGTGCGTTCCGGAAATCCGAAATCTGCACAGTGACAACGCTCGTGAATATGAAAAACTCGGACGTATTATATTTTAAAAATACAACGCACAAGCCCAATTTACTAATGCGTACACACCACAACAGAATGACGTAGCAGAGAGGCGCATGCGCACTCTAATGGAAATCACCAGATCATTCCTAATTGACGGAAATCGACCAAAATGTTAGTGGGGTGAATGTGTCAAACACGTTGCCGATCCCCTGAATCTCATGCCAAACTCTGTGACGGACAAATTTCCCTCATGAAAAGTGGTTCAAGGAAAAACCGTCTGCACGTTACATTAAAGTATTTGGCTGCACTGAACATGCCAGCATTTCAGAGGTATAGCACACGAATCTCGAAGCTCGGGCTAAGAAATGCATGTACTAATAAAAAGGTACATACTGTTAGATATCCGAATCGTAAACAGCAGTGATGTTACATTTCGTGAAAATGAGTTTCCACTCCTGAAATTTCTCGACCCATCAAACCCGTCTGACATTCTTAGCCCTGATACAGAAGCTACTACTTCTTTACCTGTCCAACCATCGTTACCTAGTCGGGCCGAAATGCTTAAAGGCAATGCTAATGCACTAAAGGCCGGCACAGAATTCAGCCAAAGAAGAAAGCTAAAATGGATATCAGTACCGCCGACACTGAATCTTTTCCAACTCTACTCAACAGCACACTTGATGAGGAAGAACGCACGGACTATACCACTCATAATATATACGTTGCTGGCTATCCGCCATATATGTGAGCCGAAGACCTACAAAACAGCCATGAAATTGCCAGAAGCACTGCACTGAAAGTAGGCGTTAAAATCTGCATATAAGTATATTATGTACAACAACACGTGGGTGCTAACTCAACTGCCTAAAGGGCGTCGAGCACTCCAATGCTGCTGGGTGTTTGTAGTGAGATATACAGATGACGGCGAAATTGCACTACAAAGCACGTCTGCCTTCTTACCCCGCATATTAGACATATGTGCCCTAAAGAGACACTGATTGCCACTGACGCGCATTAAAAACCTCGTTTTGAACACCCTGTTCAATAGAACATATGGTTCAAAAATTTGGTTGACGATTCCGAACCAGCCAATACGTTCATGAATTCAGAGCCATTCATCTGGGCTGGAATGCGTAATTCAAGTCTCTCATCTTGCTTGTCTTTTAAGTCTCATTAGGTTTTTCCAAGACCATGAGCAGCGGACGACGTAGCTACAGTATCATTCAGAAGCTGGTTTACCTACAACGTGGAAACACCCACGAAAACGGTGTATCTGGGTCGCTTGGGGTTGTACTTCGCAGTAAAGGTAGATAGCTACGCAGTCTAATTAATAATCCACGTGCACTTTCACACAGAAATCTCGTTTAAGTAAATATGTACTGAACAAAGGGACAGGCAAAACCTGCGTATACAACGCAGCCACCAGTGAAAGAAAGACCCGATACAAACACACTACAACTATGTGTACTGCACGCAGGCGGGTTTGAACCCTGGCCGGTTGATTAGGAGGGTCAGGCCTAAACGACCAAGCCAGATTCCATGACTCCGCATTTTGTCCGACTTCTGCTAGTCGATGTACAGCGCATATGTGTAGTAACCGAATATAACACATATACAGTCTTCTATTCGTTTAGAGCACACATGCCCAGTATGAGGGGTAAGACGGTAGTCGTCCTGTTTGTATTGCCTCACTTCGAAATTTGACAGGGATATCATATGCCGGACAGAATGGAGACGAAACTACAAGGACAAATTTCGATATAATCTCTGTTTAATTTTTCAATTGTCGTGCGCGGGAAAGTCTTTGTCGCCGGGCGGTGCACGCTGTCCTTTTATAGCGTGTTTTTCTCCTCGCGCCGAAGTGTAGCACACTTGCCGTCTTCGTTTACTTCGGCCGTCTATCAGATCTCACAAGTCAGCGCCCCACTGCCCCCAAAAGCTGATACCAAGCTCTATTGAACTTGATACCAATGTCTAATTTTTTGTCACAGGTCGACAGTAGGTCGTCGATATTTCCACTGCAATAGCACTGCCGACCTTGAAACTAGGCACACCATTGTAGCAGTGTGGGGTCATCACTGACTCAGCGTACTGCCACACCTTGACTGATACATCGTGCAGCATCACGGTCAAAAACTTCCACGAATTCTCGATGGCCTCCAAGCCAGTCAGAAGACCAACATCTCCTTGATGGCTGTGTCAGGGTTGACACGATGACCAAAGATAGCCTCGACGCCAAGCACAATACCTTGGTTGGCCACATCCTCCACGAGCTCTTCAGTTACATCAAACGACGCATCGTCAAAAAAATTATGCGCGACGACCCATCCACCTCGTTCGCATTGCCATTGAGGAGGTGGTGCACCATGAATGAGTATAGGCGAGCTTCGTAACACGGAACGGGCCCACCCCGCACGAGCAGCTTGCCGCCTCCTAGTCGGGAGTCCACCCGTGACCACAACACGTAGTCACCAACAGCGAAGTTACACAGTTTCCTTGCTTCTCAGACTGCTGGTACAGCCGTCGGCGATCCTTTTGTCAGCCACTTCAGTATGCATCTCGGCTAGATTGGAGAGGAGGCGCTCCAGCTCATCGTGCACCACCTCTAAGTCGATAGACTGCAAGGGCTTACTCGCACCAGGTAACAGTATTCTGTCCCATTTCACGAGTTCGACAGCAATCTCCTTGTGGGAAAAAATGGAAACCGAATATTGAATCCTATGATTTTGTTTGGAAGAACTCGCATTCGTTTACTGGGAACCATTAAAATTCGTGTCGTGCGCCGTGCTCAATTATCGGCATCTTTGGCAATTGCAAATACTATGTAAAGTACAATACAGCAAACTTTGGGCCAAGTTCGTGAAGCAAGTCCCTCTCATGGTCTCCTCAAAATATACAGAAGTATCGCTCAACGGTCATTCTGCAAATCGCAGACGAACTCCAAGATATATCTCTTTCCACGCGTCATGTCGTCCACAACCGATAGTCTTCCTCGCCCCGTTAACATCACTCCTCGTCCT
>JAAVTI010000171.1:0-41645 GCA_011947335.1 Phytophthora constricta
CAACCAACCGTGAAGTCTGCCTCGGAAGCGCTCGAGACGGTGCAGAGTGCTGCCTTGCCTAACGGCGTCACGATGACTGGAACGGTCGAAAACATCGACCCACCAAGCCAAAGTGCCGTGAAGGAAGCGAGTGAGGGCGATCAAAAGGAGCAGTTCTGGGGCCTGGTGGTTGGGGCCTCGGCGGCTGGGGACTCGGTGGCTGGGGCGGTTGGGGCGGCTGGGGTGGCTTCGGGCCCTACCGCTTCGGCTTCCTCTACGGCGGATACCCCGGTTGGGCCTACCCGCTGGGCTACTGGAACCTGTTCGGCGCTGGTCTGTACGGCGGTGGGTGCGGCCTGGCATTCCTTTCGGCGGCCTCTACTATTGCTAAGCCACTGTCATGAGTTGTGGAAAGTGCTGCTGATGTGGCTGGTGGTTCTACAATATCGACAAGTGAGCATGCATCCCCGTTGCCGTCTTGCCTTTGGCCAAACATAAAATGAATATGAACCTTGACACGCTGACCCAGTCGTGTGCTTTTTGATTCCGCACAGCCAGTAACGTTTTTCGTGTTTTCCAATCATCAGGTTAACTTAGCCTTCGGCTTCAAATAGCTTGCATGACACCCAAAAACAGAGACTAGCATCCGTGAATCTCTACGTGGAACCACCTGTGCTGACGATGGTGTCTGCATTTGCCTCGAGCCCGATCTCGTAGCCACGAGCCAAGGTCGATGGTGCTGATCCGATCGGTGCACGAGCTTTCGGCGTCGTTCGGAGACGACGAAAAGAGACCGTCAACGAGCGAGTGGAGCATATCTTGAGAGGAGCACTGTGCGACGCCGAGGAAGAAGCACTGCAAGAGCGTGAGGGCGACGCCGAGACACGTGGCCGAGCATTGCAGCGATCACATCAGCTGGCGTCCCTGTATGCAACTTCCACAGAAAACAAGTTCCTGCACTCGCGTGCGAAAAGGAGTGCGTTGCTCGAGCGTAGTCTGGAAGAGAAGGCCAAACAGGCCTCCGAGTCGTCGCAGTTCCGGGCGGGGTCGAGGGCGGGGCCCGATTACGCAGTAACGGCGATTGGCGAAATCGACGAGAGTGATGAAAGCGACGATGGTAGGTCGTCAATGAGAAAACTGGTGCTGGCCTCGCCCATCAAGGGGACGGTGAGCTGCGGCAGTACTTCCGACTTAGCGTCGCGGTCTCCAGTCTCGCTGGTGACGTCACCGGTGAAGCCTCGGAAGCCATGGTATAACTGCAGTCCCAACGCGTCGCTGAAGCAGCAAATACCGCCAGGCATCACGTTGGACGCGAAGTTGCGTCGCTACGGAGCACGCGGTACAGCCAAACTTGTGCACGGATGGCGGTCTGTCGACGCGCTGGAGCCGCTCTCCTCTTTGGCCACCCGAGACATTTCATCCGAGCGGCTCCCGTCTTCCTGTCACGATCACGAGATGTCCGTCGTCTCCGATCGCCGTGTCAGTTGAAGTGGATAGTACTACTCGTTCAAGCGAGCCCTGCAAGCAGCATGTCGACATACAGCAGGCTCTGCAGCTGAAAGCAGCGCAGAAACTTCAGCTTGCGTGCCAACGAGAGGCTCAGGCTGCACGAGAGCAGCGCGTGCAAAACCAACAAGACATGTCTGAGTGGCAGACCCGTACGCTGCACTTCGATCCACCGCCCGAACTGGCTGCGCATCGTCAACAGCGACAAAGTGATCCGCAGATTCGTCACCGTCGTACGCCGCACACGGCGATAGTGCAGACGCCAGGATACTCACCCGAGAAGCAGCGCCAGAAGGAGTCGCACGACTTGTGTAAGAAGCGGTTCTCGCTTCGCTGGCGGTCGTTCGCCAAGTTACTCGACGCCATGCGGCGCACGCCGTGCCGACGCCCGGTGCTCAAGGACATGGAGAAGCTGTTCGCATTAGCCCGGGAGCTGTGTGCACTCAATGCGCTGGGGTCGTGTACACTCTCTCGATCCCAGTTCGTGCTCCTCATCACGAGAGAGTTCCCCTTGTGCGACGTCAAGTACGTCAATCGCCTGTTCTCTTCGTACGACTGGGATCTGTGCGACTCGCTCGACGCCCGTATCGTTTCGGGCAATGCGCGTGCAGCAAGGCGAGCCCGTGGAGCTCATTTGTGCATCACTGCGCGACTTTGACGGTAGCTCCGACGTGAACGGTGAAGGCACAGACGAGAGCAAGGCTGTGGTCTCGGACGCCGTTTGTCTGAAGAAGGCATTCTCTCTGTGCTGCTCCAGCAACGACGAGGAGCAGGACATGGTGAGCAGAGCCGTCTCTATGTGGACCAAACTTCTCTCTTGGCAGCGACAGATTTTGTCTCGACGGTTGAACGGAGGCGTCGGCTACAATGTGTGGAAGGCGTCGGGCACGTGGAGTAGCTCGAGCAGCAGTGCGTTGTCAAGAGGAGTGGATGCTACCTCTTTTACTGGAGACGATGAAGTGTCGAGCAAAACGCAAGAGGAAGATAATGGCAAAGAGATCGACGTTGTGGATGAAGAGGACAGTATGGAGGACTTGAGTGTGCTGCTGAAATTGGTGGACGAGTCACGTGTGCCGGTGAGGCGCGTACGAGCGGCATTGAAGCGGGAGAAGCACACGCTTCGTATCTTCACGCAGCAACTTGTTGAGCGTCGTCACGAGTGCATGCTCAACGCCGATAAGAGATCTGCGAGAAGATAGTCTTACTTTGAAAAACTAGTGTTATTTCAATACCATGCAACATTCCTCGAGAAAGGTGATACAAGTATCTAGTAGAGGGCAGTCGCTCAGAGACGATCTCTATTCGAGTAAGTTTGCTGATGCGTGCAATTTCTTACTATTCGAGCGGCTGCAAAAATCGCGCTCTATTCAAATGTCGGAAGCTGAAAAAGGTTTTGTTTGTTTCAACTCTATGCAAGTTGCAAAAATTTTGCGCTGTATTCAAATTTATTTTCATCAAATTATTGTTTTCGTGCCGGTTAGGTTGGTGTGGCCCACACACTTGTGTGGTGCACAAACTGTAAGCTCCATCCAGCCTCGAGCAGCTCCAGACCAGCCGCCATGTCCAAGACCGCGGGGGTGCCCATCTCGCTGCTGCACGAGGGCGAGGGCCGCACCGTGACCATCGAGCTGAGGAACGGCGAGGTGTACCGCGGCCACCTGACGGAGAGCGAGGACAGCATGAACTGCCAGCTGAGCGACGTGGTGCTCACGCAGCGCGACGGCCAGAAGGCCAAGCTCGAGCTCGTGTACGTGCGCGGCTCGCAGATCAAGCTGGTGATCCTGCCGGACATCCTCAAGAACTCGCCGCTGCTCAGCAAAGTGCAGGCGCTGAGCAAGAAGAGCGAGGACCAGAAGAAGAAGAAGAGCAAGGGCGGCCCACGGAAGGGCGGCCCGGCGCCGGGCCAGGAGGCGCCAGGAAGTAGACGGCGCTGCACCGACTGGCTGTAAGTAAAGGGCCAAGAGGTGGAGACAGCAGACAAGGAGACAAAGAGCGTGCTGTCTGCTGTCTGCTGCATTGGTCAGATGAAGTGTAGACGTCGAGGTCTCGTGGACAACCGACCACTTGAAGACAAGACGACGTGACTTTTTTCTTCTTCTTTCTTCATTGTTTGGCTGTTGATCTCTGCATGGCGTTTATACAGGCGGACGCTACTCATCTGTGAGCTTACTAGCCACGCAGGTCGACATACGTGAAAATACGGGGGACAAGTCTGATGTCTAAGCCGAAATTCTCCATCTCGTGGCATTTTTGCAGCTATAGGCAGCAGAGCGGGAGCAGCAAGGCTGGCGGCAGCAGACACAGTGCCACAGGAAGTGACAGCCCGCAAGTGCACACGCTGATGAGACAGCAGATGAAGATCAGGATCCACAGCATGATGGAGAAGCCGAAGCAGCCGCCGCGCAGTCGTCGCGACAAGTCCAGCGTGGCGTGGTTCTGGATGCCGTAGTCCACCAGCGACCGCGCCGCGCACAGCGGCACGCCGCCGTAGTTCAGGTAGCTGTCTGCACGGAAGGCTCGCTGCTTGGCGTCCACCAGAGACAGCAGCTCCTGCACCTTGGCCTCACTCTTGACCGCGACGGTCAGCGTACGTCCTTCATCCTGCACAGAAAAGTTCGTCAGTCCTCATTGCACAGGACAATGCAATGGCTTCATCTCGACTACGTACCGATCGAATGAAGAGCTGCATGCTGCTGGTCGTGGCGGTACTGCACTCGCTCTTGTGCTCTTGCTAGTCGTCCGAAGGTGGAGAATGACCAGCCAACGGGCACGTCGAGGGATCCCGACGAGAGTGGGAGAGAAAACTGAAGCGCGAGCTTGACGAGCTGGGGCTGGCGGAGGCCTTCACTTGGAGTGTCCTTGCAAGTTCTACAGCGCTTGGTCGATTGCGGAGAACGGATGTCCGTCTGCCACAGCTGCGCTCACCTGCGCCAGTTTCAGCTGGACCAGATTACTCGATCGCGGCTTGGTGATGAAGTAGTCATTGCATTAGCCCGGACCCGGTCCCGTAGATACAGAATCAAGCCACTGGCTCCGGGTCGGGATCGCAACAGACGATCATTGGTCAAAATACAGAATCAAGCCACAATTTGCTAATCAAGTTTAGCCTTCTTACTAGCGCCAAGTGTACTAGTAGTTGCTACGTTAGTGTCTATTGTTCATCAACAGCCTGCAGGCATGAATGCATCTCTACCTGCTACGCGAGCGCTCGTTCAAATCCCACATCACAGCAAAAATACGCATTAGCATGTGCTCACAAAAGTCCCGTTCGACCCATCTGCGCGATCGGATTGGCTCGGGGCAACCATCCGGCTGTTTTATGTCCCCTTTCTGCCGCAAAAACGCGTTAAGCCTTTTGGCTGGTCAGCACGACCAAGGCAACCACAAGTGAGCCATTCCCTGACTCGCCTCCAGTCGCCAGCCATGCCGTCGCACTCGTCCGTGACCGAGACCATCGGCACCGCCGCCGTGCCCGACTCTTCGCCCAGCTTCGAGCAGCTGCGCGACGCGCTGCTGGACCTGACTCAGCCCGTCGGCAAGCGCACGCGCGCCATCTTCTACCTGCGCTCGCGCGGCGGCCTCGAGGACCTGCAGGCGCTGCTGACGGCGCTGCTGAACCGCCAGGACTCGGAGCTCATGCGCCACGAACTGGCCTACGTGATTGGCCAATTCCAGATGGAGGAGGCCTGCGAGACGCTGCACAACGTGGTGGCCGACGAGGCGGACGACGGCATGGTGCGCCACGAGGCCGCCGAAGCGCTGGGCGCCATCGGAGCGGCCCAGTCGCTGCCGGTACTCGAGAAGTTCAGCCACGATCCGGCTCCAGAGGTGGCTGACACCTGCAAACTGGCGGCCAGTCTGGTCAAGTACAAGCTGGCGAAGGCTAAGGGCGAGGTGGACGAAGGCGAGGTGGACCGCAACCCGTACCTGTCGGAGGACCCGGCTCCTGCGGCTGAGAAGGACGTCTCGACGGCTGAGCTGCGCAAGGTGCTGCTGGACCATAATGGAGACATGTTCGCCAAGTACCGCGCCATGTTCTCGCTGCGCAACCGCAACACAGAGGAGGCTGCGCTCGCTCTTGCGGCGTCGTTCGACGACCCGAACCCGCTGTTCAAGCACGAGGTCGCATACGTCATGGGCCAGATGGAGAACCCCGTGCTCGTGCCGGCGCTCAAGAAGGTGCTGCTGGATGAGTCGCAGCACCGCATGGTGCGTCACGAGGCCGCCGAGGCGCTCGGAGCGATTGGCACCATGGAGTGAGGAGGTGCTGAAGCAGTACCTGAAGGACGACGTCCAGGTCGTGCGTGAGAGCTGCGAGGTGGCGCTGGACATCATGGACTACTGGGCACCTACTAAGTAAGTGGATCTGGGTTGTCGGAGCACGCTTTGCTGACGTGTAGGAATAATACAGTAGTTTTTGCATTTTCAATTGGATTGACGCTTCCTATCGATCTGCTTGCCAACAACGAAGCACCTCACGCGAAAAGATACCCGACGTTCATGCGGTTGAAAGTGCGCAGAGACGACGGTAACAAGCTCGAGCTAACTTGAAGTCGCTGCGCAATGGACACGCACATAGCCGGTGGCAAGGTCACCTCACGCGACGGTAGGATGTCCGGTATCGCTGGTTGGTTTGGACGCGGGGAGTACAAAACCTTTAGCACGCGACGGAACTTGTTGGACTTTTGTTGCCTGATCATTGTCTCCCAGCTCAGCAGTTGCAACTGTAGATCTGCGGATGATGTATCTGCCGGGGTCGAAGGAGCAGGTGGAGGGCTACTCGCGTCTCCACTGCGCGGCAGCTCATCACGTTCATGCTTCCCGCCAGAAGATGTTAAGACATACCGAAAAATGCCATCCGAGTCTGCCATCTCCAGTAGCTTAGCACTCAAGATGCTGTCGATTGTGTACTTGCCGAACACGTCGTCTTCATTCTCCAACACAATTTTCTCTCCTTCACCAGCACTTTCCAACCGCCGACGATCACTAATCAAATGCTTGTGGAGACGAATAGTATCGGGCTGCTCCACACTGCGCAAACCAATCCGCTCCAAACATGTTGCACAGGCTAGCGGCACCCACTCACTCTCTTCCTTCGCATTATCACCGGGTGCCACAGCTGTCTCACCCTCAGAGTCTGCTACGGTCACCCCTGATACAAAGTCACTGGCATGCAGCAGCACATACGACTCGCCCACAAGTACACGCCGTCGCTGTGCATGGATGTCGTCACGCGGGATATGTTCAAATGCGCCAATCCCAGCCCCCAGAAGTCAAACATGTCCATCCAGTTTGCCGAGGGAAGTGGCAAGACCTTCTCAAAGCTGGTAGTGCTATCGTCCCCACCAATAAGTTGCGCATTGCATCCCCGACAGCACACGGATGTGTAACTCTCCGGTCGAAGCTCGACAGGAGAAACCTGTGTAAATGACGAGAACCCACCAAGCGGCTGCTTGTCACTAGGCCGAATCGGCAGCCGCAGGTACCAGTGGTCACCCTTGTCCTCCACCGCACACTGCGAGACGTCCACATTCCGCTCAATCTCCGTCGTCCACACAACTCCCACATCATCTTCCTCATCAACCTTGTACGTGACTTCTACGCGCGGGAAGTCCACGCGAACGTCCAGCTGCGCAACGTCCCAGTCCGCAGTCGTCTCCTTATCAGAACTTTTGTGGCTCTCCAGGAACAGATAGCACTGGTAGCAGCCGATGTTGGCATGGTATTCCACCAGCGAGTGTTTAATGTGAGGCGGTGCAACTTCTTCCTCCGCTCCATTTGCTTCTCCGTCTTCATTAACGTGAAGACTCTGCAGACCACGCGCCAGGAGCTCCGCAGCCCGCGCCATCTCGTCCTCTTTAGCCTTTTCCGCGGCCCGAGCGTATTCATACTCCAGCCGAGCGCGGCTGAGGGTCTCGTGAGCCTCCCGAGCGGCTGCCAGCGCGCGCTCGTGCTCGTCGCGCGCCGCCTGGAGCTCCACCACCAGCGCCTTGGCCTCGTCCATTGGCGATTGTGGCTGATGGATCCATTTAGAGGCGATTGGCTTCCTGGTAGTTTGATATGGTAGTCAAATAATAACCTGCAACCTGAAATTGCTGCATCTGCAGGTTGTAGGTGGAAGAGCTGGCATTGACAGCAAGTTGTCCTCTTCATAAGGACAGCCAGCAGCGATTACAATGCCCAGCCGTGCTACCCCAAGCGGAGCGGACCAGGTTATCATATGTGGATCGCGGCTGCAAGCGATCATGGTCGAGCGCGGGAAGGGGTCTGTCCGCGTTACGCTCCTTGTGTGAAACGTCCGTCTGTCGAAATGGCGGGCGGTTGAGCTTCTGTGCTGGGCACCGCTTTCGCGTTGGTGAGCCCATGCTGCTGGCTTCAAGCAGCAGCGCCGGACACGCTCGCCAACGGGCCGATCGTTGCAATTTGCAAAGCATATACTAAGTATACAAGCTGACAAATCGAGCTGGCGGTTGCTGCCAATTGGCATTCGTAACGCTTGACAGGCCGTAGCGACAGTCTACCAACAGCACCGGAGACATTTATCGCGACGGCAGTGGGGACTGCCAGCAACTGCCTGTCGGCGGTGGCAGTGCACCACAGTCGATCGAGTCTGGCCCCGCACAGAGCGTAGCCATGCGTCGACGGCAGTACAGTCGGAACTTTAAACTATTGACTCCGGAACGTCGACACCACCATCAAAAATTTGCAACTCGCTTCATCACCTTCACGAAGGTGTGAAGGTGGCGAAAAGCAGCTTCAATGCTGCATTCGACTTGATTCCTCCTTGATTCGCGCTCGCAAGTTGCCTTTTGCTGGGCGCTCGCAAACTTTGGTCCGCCTTTGTATCCACTCGTGTTCCCTTTCCCCTAATCGCCTTTTTCCGAATTGGGTCCCGCATAGTGAAACCAAATGGTCGCCAGATAAAAACGGGGGACCAAGCAGTCGTCAGTCAAAAAGCTGTCCCGTCGTCAGAGTCGGTCGTCAAGTCAGAAGAGAGCGAGCGATCGCGCTCGCGTCACTCGTCCAGTAGTCCCGTGTGTCGTTCGGTAGTTAGTTTGCAGGACATTCCCCCGCAGTCCATGGCGCTGTCCATGACGCCCGACGACATCCAGGGCGACTACGCGTGCGCCGTGAGCGTGGAAGACTACCGTCTGACGCGCAAGAAGGCCGAGTACAAGGTCGTGGTGCAGCTCTCCTTCTACTCGTCCCGTGCACACGCCCCGGGGCGTACGAGCTGGCACATCTGGCGCAGCTTCTCAGCCTTCCGCAAGCTGGACGAGCAGCTACGCAAGCGCAGCCCCGCGCTCCTGAAGGGCGTCAAGTTCCCGCCGCTGTACCGCCGCAAGGCGCTTTTCCGGGCCGACAAGAGCCCCGAGTTCCTAGGGGCGCGCGCTCGAGAGCTCGACAACTACATGAACGTGGTCACGCACAAGCCGCAGCTCGTGGCTTTCCATCTGGCGGCTGTGGCCAGCCAGACGCTCAAGAGCTTCGTGGGGTTCAATCAGGGCTTCGGCGCCAACGCCGAGTACGAGCAGCAGGACGCCAGTTTGAGACCGTCGTCCTCCATCTTGGCCTCGCCTGCTGTCGTGCAGGCCACGGCCAGCGTCATGGGGGACGACGACGACGATTTCAGGTCTGTCTCGTCCAGCAGCACCGTGTCCTCCTTCGCGTCCACGACCAGTGACTACCGCTGGTCCGGCACAGGCTTCGTCGGGAGCCAGAGCTTTGCCAGACACACAGTGCCGCCAGTACCCGAGATGGGAGGTCGGCCGTCCTTCGGTGGATCGTTTGGACCAGGCAGCTCGTTCGGACCGAGCAGCTCGTTCGGACCAGGGTCCTCAAGGGGAAGTTGGTTCCCGGCGTCGTCGGCCATGAGAGGGTCCATATCGGACACCAGTGGACGGGCGTCGATGGCGTCGATTTCCAGGGGTCTATGATGTCCATGACAGCGCCGGACGTGATTACTCCCGAGTTGGACATGCAGCGCGCCAAGATGGAGGACCAGCTCGTGCAGATGGGCCTTGTGGGGGTGGGGATGCCACCCGACGGATCGTGTTTGCTACACTGCATCGTGTATGAGATGTACCCGCTGCAGTGCCTGACGGACTACCCAGCGAGTATGACGGTCGTGAACGTCGGTGCAGCGGATGGCATGGCACCGCGACGGATGGTTGCGGCACAGTTTCTCAGGGTTAAGCTCATGGAGTACGCGCTGACGCACGTCAAGGAACTCTCGGCCTTCCTTATGCAGGACGAGGAGGACGTGCGCGAGCGATATGAAACCTTCCGGGACACGCCGGATGAGCAGGCTACGACTGCTGAGCTGTATGCGGTTGCCAGCATGTTTAACATCGAGTTGGTGCTGATTTCCAACGATGAGAGCTTCCAGATTGACCCCGTGCTGCCAGTGGAAGGCCTGCCATCCGTGCGTGAAGGACCGCGGCGCACAGTCACTCTGGGCTACTTGATCCCGGCTGATGGGCTGGCCGGACACTACATTTGCACGCGCGAGCGGCGGGCGCAAATGGGCATGCCGCAGAATTCATTCGCCGGAGGTAGCTACCGTGGGTCCATCCATATTGGACCCCCGAAGAATATGAGCTGTGGTGCCGGCTCAAACAACCGGCGCTTCGAGCGGATCCCGGAGCAGCGGGTTGAATAGAGCTGCAGCAATAGCGCGCGTGGCGGATAGAAATACCAAGAGCAGATCAACACAACATCGGCTCGATCCTGCAGACATCAGAAGAAGTAATCGACAAATGACATCATACCACTCCAGCCTCGACAACATCGAATGGACCCAGCACGGCGGAGAAGTCCTCGTACAAATAAGCGGCACCCAGAGCCCGAGAGAGTGAGAAGCCCCTAGAAACCCCTAAAGGAGAACAGCACCGGATGCGAGCGGCCTGAGAGCAAAAAGGCCTAGCCGCCAACCCAGCGAGCATGTACAGTACCGGGCTGCATTTTGCTGACCAAGTGGTGTGCACTATGTTGCTTCGGTTCGTGCCTGCTTCCTCCAGGACAGTAAGCCTCATCAGAAGCTACAGAACAGCACGGACGAAGTGCCTTCTTTTCGAATGTCTTAGTGGTTGGGGTACAGGAAGTAGTAACGAGCATTAACAAGCAACGGGCTTCTCTCGATCAGCTATGGGAACACTTTAGTGTGAATAAATGTACGTGAGATACGCCGGCCGCGGGCCAGGTGAGTGCGCACGTGTGTACGTTGGTGAGTTCGCTATTAGCGGATAACTTCGTTGCGCAGGTCAAGGTGTCCAGAATCCCAGGAAGACTGCGACGCTGGAAACACGTTCCAGAAGCGCAGGGTTTCGTCGGCACCCGCAGATACTATACTTGAGCCGTCAGGAGATAACGCAAGGTGCAATACCCGAGCTGCGTGGCCTGTGAGATCTCGTGCTCGTGTCATTGTCGGATATTCCCACAGGCTGACCTGGTTGTCGGAGAAGTGACCATGAGCCGACACAAGTTTTCGCGTAGTATTCGACCAAACGAGAGCGCACACTTGCGATCCTGTAGACACCGAGCACTTCAACTGGCCACGAGATGAGTTCCAGAGCTTAATGGTGCCATCTGCAGCTCCGCCACCCGATGCCAAGAGATGACGCTCCCAAGGACTCCACGCTAGCGCTCGCACAGCGGCGTGATGGTCTCTGCTTGTACACCGCGGGGTAGCTGTGCTGTCATCACCACGAAAGCGCACCATGGCATTATCCCAGAGGCACAAGCGGTTATCGTTGCTTCCTGACGCCAAAGTACTGCCATCAGGAGACCATGCCAAACCGCAAACCTCCTCAGTGTGGTGTGCCAACTTTGCTACAACATGCCGGCTAGAGCGCATGTCATTTAGCAAGATTCTTGTGTCTCTTGACCCCGATGCCAGAGATCCGTTGTTGCTCCAGGATAAACAGCTAATGCGTGCACCGTGGTCACTAAGTGAGCGTAACTTGGTGCAAGTCTCGACATCCCAGAGCTGCAGATCCGCCAGGAAAGTTCCGACCGCAAGTTGGGTTGCACTGTTTCGTTGTGCGTGCGATGTGCTCGCGGTCCCCGCCCAAGCCACCGACGTCACGTAGTTGTCTGGTGCGAAGCAAGCTCGGATTTCCTGGGTCTTGTTCGTAGCGGTGCAGTACAAGTATACGACTTGGCCCAACGCAACGGCCAAGACACCATTTGCAGCCCACGCCATCAGATTGAGGTAGTAGTCATCGTGGAGTCCTGGAACGTCAAGGATATCTGCAGGTGACGATGGGATATCTCGATTGCTTGTAGACGTCTTGCGCATCTTCCTCGGTCGCAGGGGAAGAACTGTCAGTCCAGAATGCTGAAAGGTGTGGAAACCGCTCATGTCGACCAGTTGATTTTCTGAGAGTGCTGGGCTTCGGATAGCTAGCAGTGACTTCCTCGCTGGGCACGATGTGTTATTGTGAAGAAGATTGACAGCCAGTAATTCTTGATACAAATCGGGGCCATGAGTATCGTCGACATCTGGAAGTTCGCTGCGAAGTGCGGACTCCGTCACCATATAGTGGCAATAATCGAAGTCCGTGGCAGCTCGTGCGGGGATGAACCTGTCGCTCTACCCGTGGGAGATCATTCAGAAAGTGGTATTGAGAAAAGTGTTAGCATCATCCAGGTATCACCATTTTCCCCGAACGAACCTGGTAGATTCGCCGCTGACGCAGAAAATGATGCTGGTTGGAATTCATCAATGTTAAGTTATTGGCACCATGCTCCTCACCGCTGTGATCGTGTTGCGACATTGAGTGGGGGATACTTTGTACAGCCAACTAAGCTGTTGTTGAAAGACACCTGCAACCCAATAGAACGATGTTAGCCCAAATCACCCCGCAGATACCAACTCAGCATGGCTGATAGGATTAACACTTGCGTATTGTCGTCTCGCAAGCGAGGATGTCGTGCAGTTTCTTCCGCGAGCTTCCAAATTGACAGTGAACATTTCAGCCCAAGTGTCTCGCTGCTTGTGACTATTGTGTGGATATGGACAAAGTTTCTCTTCCCTCAAGTTGTCTACCATTTCCAAGCAACAATCAAGTGAGAAAGTATGTTTCTTGCTTCAGTTGAAGGACTCTTAGCGATGTGATGCTTATCGTCCCCAGCGTAACGAGTCCTCTCCATTCAAAGAGGCTAGTCAGTTCGGTCTTCACTGGCTTTCAAACAGTCATGCTTATTGACAACGCACCTAAGATAGGACTCGTATCGAATATACTGAAGGACCCATTTGCTGCTCTGATGATCCGCTTCGTTGAACGCAATCAAGCAGAAGCTGGCTCACGCCAAAGCCGTCGACGAGGAACTGCTGAACAGCGGCAGCACCATTCACAGCGTGCATTTAATTATTAGTTGGTGGGAGAACACAGTTAACGAGGAGGGCTCGGCGCAGACGGGCTAAAGTTTGCTGAGAGCAAGAAACTTGAATTCGTCGTGGAGATATAATTCTGATGAAAGACGTAACTTCACTTACCCAGAGGCTAGAGACAACTTTGAGACCCCCGGGTTCAATATAAGTAATAGTTGCGTGGAATAAAACTGTAAAGATGTTTGCACCGGAAAGTATCCACGAGATGACACGACCACATGGTCGTGTCGGCCAACTCTCGGTCTCTATTTGCCAGCTCATTTCTTCGATAGAGTCTCTATTAGAGAGGCACGGAACGTTAACGCAACCTTTTTGGCGATGATATACATTTGTCCGCCATACTAAAAGGACATGACGGCACCATGACCCGGGAAAACACCGCAAGTGCGTTGTCCTGAAGCATTCTCATACGGTCCAGAGAAATGTTAGGCCGATCTGGTCTGCAACCATGCGACGGACACGCAGAGACTTCGCTCCTCGTCGGTTTTACTGTGAGCACTATCTTGTTGCGTAAGTTTGCAGCGCTGTTCAGGCATTTCCAATCTTGTAACTAGTTCTCTGTTCCACGAAAGTATGGCCAAATCGGCCCCCTGCGACTATCAATACTACTTTTAACATTTGATAACAACTGCATTTCAACGTCAAGATAAAGCTGAACTCTTTCTCCCCTCATATTTTATTGTGTGCTTCCAACAAGCGCCTAAGTACATTATAACATGACATCTTTTCCCCCGTGAAACCGGCATGCAAAAAGCGATTTTAAAGGGAAAATTGCAACGGCTTCTACAGCAATTTACTGTCACGTGTGTGTTGGTAAGGCTACTTGTTATGTTTGTGGTAAATTGACAACTGAGTTTGCTTTGTCGGTAGGATCCTAGCTAAGCGCTCCATGCCTAGCTTCTTTCGAAGGTCTAGTTTCTATCCTACCTCGACCATATGTATGCTGCATTTGTGGCGGTGTTGCTTCAACTTCCTCTGCCAGTGCTGCTCGATCCATTCACGCAAGTATGATGACTTTGATCGCCATCGCAAGCTGTCCGGTAAGACAGCGCGTCACTGCTGCCGCAGATCCTCACAGTCTCCCCGCGTTGGTCTTTGCAGGATCGCACGCGACGAAGGTTGACCTTCTCGATGTATAGGCCCTTGTCAAACGTCAACGTCCCCGTGTCTTGCACTGCAAGTACTTAGTACGGTCCGTCGAATAACGGTAGCGCCTTCCCTTGGACGCCCCCATCGCGGCGGAGGAGTAGGGCGGTAGTCCCTGTTTACTCGTTTGCGATTCTCTCGCTCGTTGTTTTTCTTGATCTGAGCAGTCTTGCGACGATGCTCCACGGCCCAGTCGGTCTCGTGTTGCATGTCAAAGAACATGTCACGCCTGAATGCTTGCTGGGCTGACAACGCTTGCATCATGGAGCGTTGCGCCGCACGTAGTGCAAATGTGTTGTTGTTCAGGAACTGTTCCCAGTCAACCATCGTTTTCAGAGTCTTCGTTCGCATCTAGTCACCGATAACACGATGGGCTCAACTAAGGACCGCGTTGGGTTGCGGGTTGCTCACATTCGTAGGAGTATGCTCGATTCCGTAGCCGTTAAGCAGCTCGTGAAATTCCTTTTGAACTCGCTGCCGCTGTCGTAGATGCAACGCACAGGTCGCGGGTAGCGATTGAACCAGTGTCTGTCGAGTAAGAATGATGCATCGGCACCTGAACCACCCTGAACAGGCAGGATCTCGATCAGTCTAGTCAAAGTGTCGATGATGGTTAACGCTCGAAACTTTTGCTTGCCGTATGGATTGATGAAGACCTCTGCAATCTCGTACCAGGGCCATGCGATGGGTTTCTTCATCGGCAACTTGCCATATCGTACGGTGGTGTGCTTCGTTGTTGTGCACAGCAGACAAGCATCGACGAGCTTGGTCACGTCTCGCTCCAGTGTTGGCCACGTAAACACTTGGTTTATGGTTGCTTTCATGGTGCTGCCACCAGGGTGGATTAACCACTCGTGGTACGTCTACAGCAGCTTAGGCTGAAGGATCTTTGGCACGATCACTTTTTGGGATCCGCTGTCTACCCACAACTGCACACCTCCTAGCTCGCATTTGCATTCTTTAGGCACGCTTGTATCCCTGTATTTGAGGGTATTCATGTCCACGTTGAAGAAGTCATTGTCGTTCGCATTCATCGCAGCACACCCTGACTGCTCTTTACTTTGACTATGGTACTTCTCCTCCAGTTCCTTACTCGCATCGATTCTCTCCTCCAGTTCGGTCGGTTCAGAATCTGTTGTCGGTAGTCGTGACAAGGCATCGGCAACAACATTCCGTGGGCCCGGGACGTAGACCGAACTCTTCGATCTCGAGCCTCCAACGCATCATGTGCACGTCGTGGAAGGTGGAGTACGTCAGGTTTAAATGGTCCGTGAAAAGATGCAGGTTTTGTCCCAGGAGGAGGCTCCAAAACTCACGAAGCAGCAATACAATGCTGAGTAACTCCAAACGATTGGCGGGGGTACAAACACTGTGCCTCGTTGCTCTTCTTCGACCAGAAAACCAGTGGTCGATCGTGCTGCATGATCACGGCTCCGAGTTGTAACTTTGATGCATCTGTATACACGTGAAAGGGTTTGCCAGACACTGGAAACGCCAATCTCACAGTGTTCGCAAGGGCTGCCTTGACTGCTTCAAATGCAAGCTGATGCTTGTGCGACCAGACAAAGGGTCTCGATGGAGACGTCAACTCTGGCAAGGAACTGAGTAGCTCTTCCCGCTTAGGAATAATGTCCCGGTAATAGTTGACCATGCCCACAAAGCGTCGGAGATCGCGGCAGTGGCGAGGCGGGACGATTGCTGTGATCGTTTCGACCTCGTTTAGGCTCAATGCCAGCCTAACTCATGCGGTAACCAAGTTAGTCTACCGAGTCTGCGCAGTTCTTGCTCTTCTTAGGGTGTAACGTCAAGCCTGCATAGCTGAAGCGCGTGAATAGCACATGGAATGTTCCATGTGCTCTTCAAACGTTTTCGAGATCACCAGGATGTCATCACGATAAACGCGCACATAGGCCAGGTCTCCCAACAGCTCGTCCGTTGAGGATTGGAATTCGTCAGGCGCCGTAGAGACTCCCATCGACAGTCGATTAAAGATATACTTTCCCAGTCCAGCGATGATAATGGTCGTTGCCCAGTGATGTTGCCTCGCTAGAAGTCTCGTGTAGTAGCTCAGAGGCACATCAAATGCCAAGAGATACAGTACTTGTGCTTCGGTAGGGTCGGATCATCTCGGGCACTGATCGTACAGGGTAGAAATTCCGGCGGAGGCACTTATTCAACTGGCGAAAGTCGCATACCACTCTCACTGATCCATCCTTCTTAGGGATAACGAATGCTGGTGATCCCCACTCTGAACCGGAATCTGGTTTGAGAACTCCGAGAGCAACAACCCGTTCAATTTCCTTTCTCGTTGCTTCGTAATATATCAAGGGGATCGGGAATGATTTTCCAGCGTACGGGACTGCATTCGGTCGTAGTGGAATCACGTAGAGCTCCTTCCGAAACGTCCTAGTTTTCCCGTGAATAATTGAAGGAACTTGTCAAGGAGAAGCATGATTGTCATCATCCGGTCCTCGGAGAGTCGACGCGCTGCTATCAGGTTCCTCCTTGGCTCTTCTTCGGGTTCATCAACTGCGATTTCCGCCCTACATTCCATATCGATCGCTAATACCGCAGCCGATCGTTTTCCTCCTTCTGACCGGTAGGCATCTTGATCTCAATGACATCCCACTTCAACGTGCAATATTCGAAGACGATCGCCATCTTCTGCTGCCACATGAAGTCTTTGCCCAGCATCACCGGGTAAAGCAGCGTTTCCGCAACGCGGAACTGGTCAGTTCGGGAATCGAAAATGCCAAGAGCTTCATGGTTGCAGTATGGTCTGACCGATAGAGTTATCTGCCTTGAGAAATTTGCTGTATCACGTTCCAGCGTCACATCTCCTTGTAGTGCACTTAAGGTCGGCTGGTCAATCGCCGAATTGTGCATCCCGTGTATAGAAGAGCCGTCGGTGTCGGTTTATCTGTGCTAAAATCATCCTAAACGTCCTAAAATGTCCTAAAAGACAGCGTATTTTACCGGATTGCACTTTCTGTTCTAAAAATGTCCTAAAGGGTGTAACTTTTGGGCGTCCTATTATCGTTCTAATCTAAAAACCCGGTATTAGGACTTATTTTTAGGACATGTCCTAAAACCTTGGTGTTCTTACGAATTGGGGTTATTTGGATTCTACTGCAACCAACCATGCTGACGACTACGATGCTCTGAACGTTCATCATTTCCGAACTCTGCCCATGGAGCACAAGAGTTTTCGATTCTGCAAGAAGCGCACCGTCGCGAAGACCGGCGCGGAGTACTACAGCTGCGTGAAGTTCCGCGCTGGTTGCACGGCACGTCTCATCATCAAGAAAGGTGGCGCTGTCGTGGAGAAGAACCAGCACTCATGCGACCAAGCTGTCGTTATGGACGCTGCTGACGTCCGCAAAGACATGTCAATGGCACTACAAACACGGGCGGTCAAGGAGCTGGCCACCCCGCCGGCCATTCTGTGGCAAATTGTGTACGCTGATTTCCAGACCAGGTATCCTACCTCGACGCTGAATGGAATCCCGCGCCAACAGGGGGTCACGATCATCAAGAACGTGCGCCAAGGAGCCACTGGAGGCGACGTTTTTCGGGCTATCGAAAGTGCCCCGGCGCGTTGCGTCAGCGAGTCGGACCGTCGTCCGTTCCTGCAGTTCAGCATGATGCACCCGACCAGCGCCGGGTTGCATCGTATGCTTGATTTGCCCATCCGGACTTAGTCCGCCTTCTACGGTACCCCAACTTGACTCTGTTCATTGACGGTACCTTTTCAGTGGTACCAAAAGGTTTCTCACAGTGCCTGATTGCGATGATTTACGACCCAAGCTTCGACGTGCAACCCCCTGTTCTACGTGCTCGTCGACGCCAAAAAGCAAGACACTTATTGGCGTGTACTTGAGCAGTTAGTAATTGCGTCTGACCGCAGCCTGGAGCCGCTCGATGTCACGTGCGACTTCGAACTTGCTCTAATCAACGCAGTGATTGAGCAGTTCCCGCTCGCGAACATTGTAGGCTGCCTCTTCCATTGGAAGCAGGCCCTGCGACGCAAAATAGTGGATTTGGGAATTCCTCGTGAGCAAATTGCTGATGCCATGAAGCCTAGAAAGCTGGACGTGCTCACGGTAATTCCTGCGGAAGAAGTGCGACAAAAGGTATCTGATGGTTTTATAGTATCAATATTCACGATATTATTATTGTAATATTAATATTTTATATGCTGCTTTCTATATTAATAGGGACTCCGCTATGTGCGAAGCATCATCGACGAAACTGGCGCAAAGAAGAAGTGGAACAGCTTCTACACGTACTTCGTGCGCACGTGGATCAAGCGCTACGACATGTCGCTCTGGAACGTGAGCACGATGCTGAGGAACAACACGAGCTTAGTCAACCGGACTAACAACCCGCTAGAGAAGTACAAACGTGACTTCGCTGCTCGTATTGGCGCGCCACATCCTGGTCTGCTTAAGTTTGTTGAAGCAGCCAAGGCTGAGGCCAACGCATATGTGAAGCTGCTGGACGACATCAAGCACGGGCGCCAGACTCCTCCTGTTCACGCTTGACAGGTGGAAGTTGAAGTTCCATCCGAGTACACTGCTTTTGAGTAGGTAGCATTCCTTCTTTAATCAGCAGAATCAACACTCTTGATGACATGGGCATATAATAGTGTACACATCAAACTTGACCTACTTGTCCTAAAGTGTCCTAAGTGTCTGAAGTGTCCTAATTTCCCTAAGTGTCCTAACAGAGCGGCGCGAATATACCGACAGTACTGAAAATTTGGTCGGTATCTGTTAGGACACTTTAGGACGTTTAGGATGATTTTAGCACAGAAAATCTTCTTCCGAGCCGTCAGTCTGACTGGGCCAACCTGCACCTCAATCTCCATACGAGGACCTTTTGGTGGATAGCATTACGGCCATCTCCATGAGTGATGTCATCTCATTCCATTTCGACATATCGTAAAATTGGGCTGCAGCGTATTCGTCATCCTGACGTTCTTAAGTGTCTTCATCATTGCAGCATCTCTGAGATCTGCTCCTGCATCGCGGCCATTGTGTTGTTGTTAATCTAGCTGTACCTATTCCGGTTGCCGCCGTTGCTCTTTTGCTGGTCTGGCTGCGATTTTTCGGGAACGAGCCGTTGTTCCTCGGTCGATAGGAAGGCGATGTTGGATCCCGGAAGCATTCGTTGCTGTTGTGGTTGTTGCGCTTGCAAAACCCACAATACTTGTCAGATCGTGTTTGATTAGTTACTCGAGTTCTCAGGTTGTTTCCATGCATTTCTTGGGCTTGCTGACGCGGTTGCGAGCTCTCTCTCCTGTCGGTTGCTATTTCCGCGCAAAATTTCGCCGTCTCTCTCATTTCTCTCGATCAGTTCAAATTGCGACCCCATGCTAGGTAAGTCCACCCGCGCGATATGCGATGTAGCTCTACCTGCCAGTCAGCAGGCATGCCAACCTTGTACATGCGCACGACGTCTACTTCTGGCACGGCTTCGTTTTCTCCGTTCTCCAGGAAGTGAATCACGCGAAGCATCGTCCTGAACTCTCTGCTGTACTCTCTCACGGTGCTGCCCTTCTTCTTGTGGAGCTGCATCAGTTCGTCCATGAGGACATCTCGTGTTCCTGGCGGACAGTGTCGTGCCGTGAGTTGTCGGAGAGCAACGATTGTGGTGTTCAGGCCAAGTTCTGCTTCCTCCCGAAATATGTCGTTGAAGAACCTTAAGTCCTCGTCGAACAGCAAAACCTGAATGTCTTCTGCTAACGCCCATTGACCTGCTTGCTCCAGTGTATACCCCATGAACGCCTGGAATTCCTGTAGGCTGAGTATCCAGTATAGCCATGCTTTCCAGTCCCCCGACCGGAACACTGGAACCTTCTTCTTCACCATCGTGCCGTTTGCCTTGGTCTTCGTGATCTTCGTGAAGGTAATGTCGTCCGTCATGTTGAGTTCTCTTGGACAAATGTTTGGTGCTGTTGTAGTGGTAGCCACGCTACTTCTTTGCTCGAGCAAGTTGTCACGTGTTGGTAAGGCTATGTGTTATGTTTGTGGTAAATTGACAACTGAGTTTGCTTTGTCGGTAGGATCCTCGCTAAGCGCTCTATGCCTAGCCTCTTCTCGAAGGTCTAGTCTTCTATACTACCTCAACCATATGTATGCTGCACTTGTGGCGGTGTTGCTTCAACTTTTTCTGCCAGTGCTGCTCCATCCATTCACGCAAGTACGATGGCTTCGATCGCCATCGCAAGCTGTCCGGTAAGACAGCGCGTCGCTGCTGTCACAGATCCTCACAAAATTACACCATTGCACGGCGTTATTCACAAAGCGCGCACAGAAAATAAAAAAGCCTGCACAATCTTACCTCTGTGCTTATCACTTCCAATTTAGCAGCGCGGACCGCGAAGCCCTGTCAGCAGCCAATCAGCTGGCGGGTTTGGAAGAAGCCTTAACTCAGAACTCGCCCGATTACACTTGAGCCAAGTATTGTAACCCTAGCCCGATCGACGAGCGCCATGGGGAGCGCGAACGATCCGGGGCAAGGAGACTCCTCCGGGCGGGGACGCCCGAGGGGGTGAAGACGAAAGAGGCAAAGTCCCTCAGGCCAATGCAACGATGTGGGATGTCAACGGCGGTGATCAGAAGCCGTTCAGCCAGGACTCTATCGCCCCAGCAACACCAGGGTCGCAACACAATGAACAAGATCAGCAACCAGCAACACCGTCGGGGTGGAGGAGCAACGCGAGGAGGCAGGGAGGCCGCCACAGTTCCGAAAGTACCGGAAGGTGACCGGCGGGACTCAACACACCACACTGTGGACACGCCCACGCAGCAGCCGTCAAGGCCGCCAGCGCCGGCCCGACCACAGGAGCTCTTTGATGCGGTTGTCGCGGAACTGGCGGCAGGACCGCCCGCGAGCCCTAGGGAGGCGTGGCAGAGTACCATTGCAGAGCTCTATGCGATTGCGCACGCGTCCATGAGCATCAATGCTGAGCTCGTACCACCCGGCAAGAAACACTACCCGAAGCTTCGCCGCATGGAATAGGAGCTCCTCTATCAGCTATTCGTTGAAACCTGCATCATCAACGGCGGTAGTTACGCGACTGGGTGTAGTATGGGAAGCAGCCACGCAATATCTCTACAATAAGAACTGATCCTTTAAGCATATCATGCAGAGCAAGGAAAAGTGGTCGCGGATGCAGCCGCAAAATCAATGGACAGCGAAGCAGTCGGCTCGTCAAGCAACGCGGGAAGCACAGCACAGCCGAGGCAAGGCCAGTACCAAAAGTTCATGTTCAACCCGGCAGTGTATCGGCCGGCAGACCGTGAGAGACTCCGGACCCTATGTCAACAGCCTGTAGCCGCGAGGCAAGGGCGCAGACTTCGAGCAGGAACAACGATGAGTGGACGGTTATCAGTGGGCTTGCTGAAGGTAACATCGTTAGTCGACGAGCGCCCGAATTTCTAAAGAGCATGCTGGACGCGCAGGAACGCTTAAGGCTACATACTACCATCCAGAAACAGGTCGAAGGCGAACTCATGCTGCGGCTCCGCAATGGTATGCACGTGCGGCCCAATCGCCAAAGCACCAGGGCTATTAAGGAGAATATTCTCCTAGCAGCGGAAAAGCAGATAGTGAATCAACCGGAGTTGCGTCGCATCCTCAACGTGGCGAAAACATTGAGCTATAACCACGTTCAGCGCTCGGTCCACTTGGTCTTCTTCGATCGCAACACGGCGAAGAAGTTTGAACTAACAGTTGTCCCATACAAAGGGACTGCGTACACTTTAGTGAATTGTAACGTGGCCACGCAGTGCTAGCGCTGATGGCGCGGGACCAGGGCAACAGGATTTGACCCGGACAAAGGGGATCTGGTCATCTGATTAGCCAGGGTCTGTGTGGTGCACACATCGGCGATTAAGTACGCACCAACAGCTAGGTACAGATGTGTGACACACACGGCAGCTCCTAAAGTTCGCGTTAGTTGACCTAAAGCAGTAAGGTAGTTGAGGGCCACTCATTCGGATGAGTGGCGCAGAGCATAGCAAGGGAAACAGCTAAAAGAGTGTTATTAAATAAAGACAGTTTAACTCTAACCCGGAAGTTCGCAAGTCGCTTTGGTACTCGGTGCCTTAGGCGGCAGTAAAGGCAAGGCCTTACTACTTCACAGCAGAGACGCGTGGCGTCTGCAGCGGTTAGCGAGTTAACGCTTCCTCTCACCCAAGGTGCGTGTGACCCCGTCACAGTGAACATGCATACTCCGGACACAGGCTCGGTCTGGGAGCGCCAACTAGGCTCGGATGGAGTACGAGTCAACACCCAACCAGAATATGAGGTCGAACCGCACAACGTGACCCGTTTCATGGATATAGGGCGGCTTGCCGCGTACCTACGGGAGCATATTGCAGCATATTCAGAATTGGAGGATTTGGATGTGTGTACACCTGATTCCAACACCTCCACGGTCTGGCGGTTAGCGATCAAAATGGCGGGCTGTCCAGAATTCTTGAGAGGAGAAGTGCGGATCATATAGTTTGGGCAAACCATCATATCAAGCATCCCGCCGTCGGGCAGCGACTCAATGCCTCAACTATGGCAATTTAGGACATATGAAGCGTTTGGCGAGACCCCGGGGTCCCGCACAAAAACTCGGTATTCTAAATTTAATTATATATTTGAAGTGCCGGCATGGACCGGGGCTAAAGCTTCAGTTAGAAAGAAGCCAGCTAGCGGGGATGGCAGCAAGACGTCCTGGCGGCTCGCAGGGTACTGTTCCTCAACGGAAGCGACGGAAAGGACCAGATCGAAAAGAGGCTGCGTATGAACGGGCGGTTGCAATTCTCGATGAGAGGTAGTGAAAGGCATCCGAGAGCAATGGTCTTCATGGGAAACCGGACAAGGTGGGCGTGAATGGGAGCAGTCTGAAGGAGTCGTGATGCAGCTACTTAAGCAGGGACTATCTGAACGGGTAATTCGAGCAGTTATTCCTGTCGGTGGAAGCCGTATTGCGAGGCTGCGCAAAGTGCTGGCTGAAGGCATTGAGACGTTGCATACGAGGCGTGAGCGTCCGAAACCCTCGCATGCTTTCACGGATGCAGACATAGAAGCTTTCAAATCACACTGCACTACCTGGATATTAGAGGATGGGTTTCCTTGTGCTCATAGGCGACCGCGTCAGTACTTCACGGAGGCTAAGCTCACCTGGAAGTTAGTTCACGCCCGCTATGTTGACGATTTGTCTCGCTCTCATCCTATGGCACGCACCATGAGCTACGAACGCTTTCTACAGTATGTACACTACTACTACCCCGGTATAAGATTGAAAAGGACAGCAGAGGATGTATGCGATTGCTGTGTCCGGTTAGACATCATGCTGCAACAAGAAGATATAACTGACGATGACAAAGAAGCAATTTTGCAGCATAAAAATACTCATGTCGGAGAA
Source organism: Phytophthora constricta (assembly GCA_011947335.1). Taxonomy (NCBI): domain Eukaryota; phylum Oomycota; class Peronosporomycetes; order Peronosporales; family Peronosporaceae; genus Phytophthora; species Phytophthora constricta. The sequence continues at coordinate 23,454 of JAAVTI010000171.1, forward strand.
GCAATCGCTCAGCGTCGCTTTGTGTATAAATTTATTAAGTCCTATACGGCTTTGCATGCACCGCATCAGCAGCTTCCAACCCCAGTTATCCCAGATACATTTGACGTGCCTGAAAAGCATCATGCGCTGAACAATGAATGTGGCAATCGATCTCAGGACAGTGACGCTGAGGTAGGAGGTAGCTGCGACGAGAACAATCGTGGACCATCGGTGCAAAACAGTGAACCACCTGTGGTGACTTCTGCAGAAGGTCACGGTCGAGTACAAATCCAAGCAGAAGATTTCGGTGGTGGTATCTCAATGCCGTTCTATGGATACACAAGACCTTCTATTGACTACTTCAACAGCAACCTGATACTACAAAACTTTGTTGTTGCAGACATTACGACAGCAGGAATAACGTATACTTTTACGACGAACGTGCCCAGGGTAAAGATGCTGATGCATTGTGCAGTTTGCGACTTTTGTATCATCTAACGACACTGAAACATGGAGCTCGCAATGGTCTTGCTACACCTGAAATAAGCTTCAGTCTCTTGGATAACTGTGTCGGCCAGAACAAATCTAAGGCCGTGATGATGTTCTTCGCGATGCTGTCCGTAATTTTTCCTTACAGGAAAGTAGTTCTGTGCTATCTGCTTCCTGGCCATTCTCACAACATTGCAGACAGAGTTATAGCATGGTGCCGTGGTGCTACTCGTGGACTGAATATATACACACCGATGTCACTTGTTGGAGAAGTTAATAAAGTAAAGAGTGTGAATGCAGTATGGCTAGACCATAACGACGAGGCACGTCCATTTTTCGTAGGCTGGAATGCACTGTTGACGAAGTACTTCACACCTCCCCCAGCAGGATACACTTCCAACTATTTGTTTGAAATCGACAGTGGTCTTTGCACAGCTCGAAGAACCGTTGATACGGCTGATGAAAACGCGATTACATTTCGCTTTCTAGACCCCGCTAATGTAGAATCCGTGAGAAAAGCGATACTCTCAGATTTGTTTGGCTCTACAATAGCGAGCATTTCGATGCTTCGATTGCAGCAGTAAAGCTACCTCGTCACCAGGTGAAAGAACTGACTGCGAAGAAATTGAAGTCATTAGCAGGAAAGTATTTTTCGATTCCGCCGCAATATTTAGGATACTATCCTGCTGTTCCCGAAACCATTCTCAACGCGCCTGTCAACTCCGAAGGTAGTTCATCAGCTTCTGGTACTGTTCCTGCCAAACGTAAGCGAGGACGGCCTCCAAACAGCAAGAACAAACTCCAGAGCACTCAACCGTCAATCTTGCAGTTTTTAGCTCGTCGATGCTGACAACTAACAACAACGAAGGCAATTAGCGGAAACATGCACATCTAATTCAAAATGAAGCAACTACCATCCCAATACCGGTTTGCTTTTTGACACCCGGGGTCCAAGTGGGACCCCGGGGTCCCGCCAAACGCTTCATATCATGGCACGATGTCGATACACCGAAGACCAGATGCGAGGGCACGGCAGTGTCATCGCAGCAGAAGCGGATGCGGCCAGGCTGGAGGACCTAGCACAGCCATTCGCGAGTATGGCGGAAATGAAGAAAACGGCATTCAAGCGCCTTAAGTCGCAACAAGATCACGATCAGAACGCACAGGCGGCAGTGACACCGGACGGGACACGAGCCAGGATGTCAGCGCAACAAACTACGTTAGAGCCGAGCCCAGCTGAGCCAGATGCTCGCAGGTAGTCGCACCTGCTCCGCCGCAAGCATGGGTGACGAAACCATTGCGTGGAGGACGTACTCTAAACGCCCATAAAACGACGTTAGAGCAGAAAGCAGTGGAAACGAGCTCTCGCTTCGCGGAACTTGAGGACGATGAAGACGATGCATTGCAACTGCTAATCACCGGAAAAGCTTACAACTGAAAGAATTGCGTGGAAGAATTCTTTAGTTCATTGAGCATCGAGACTCAATTATGAACATGGGACACCGCCGCTCGGTACGACATACGTCGTTCTCTGAGTTGACGGAAAACTTCGAGCTGCTCAACGTGCAGACTGACAACGAAGCTGCAGAGCTGCGCACCGAGCCGCAGCCGCGCGCCGAATGAGCGCTCCGATTATCAACCCATTTGGCCCGCTGCCGGCGCCGACGACGACACCAACTTCCCCAGATGGTGCCAGTGACGTGACCATGGTTGACGTATCGACACCGGTGCTGAACGCGCCGTACTTTCCTGCTGCTCCCATTTATCGGGAAGCATGTTTGAGGAGCGTCGGACTTTCATGCGTCAGTACGAAGCTTACACGATTTCCCTCTCGTCGTTCCAGACTCCCGCCAATCGCCCATTCGTCATGCCTGTTATGGCGTGCACCGAAGGCAACATTCGCCGACGCATTGCGATGTTTGAGTTTGGATGTGCGCCAGAAGCGATTACTGATGAGCAGTGGGTGAATTACTTTCTGGGGGCTAATGTTCCCGTTGGCGGTGGCAACTACCTGACTATCGATGCAGCTGTGAAATCCCTGCAGATGAATGTCGAGTTAAAGAGGCTCAGTCGCGCATGACCAAGCTCCAAGCTGACATGTACCGGATCTTAGAGGCGCACAACCTTGGCGAGGAAATGTTCACTAAGGCGCCACGACGCATCGTGGGCTACCTACTCGAGGCGCTGCAGCCCGCGGGGTTTCGTGACATTGTCCGCCATCAACTTACCATGGAGTCCAACAAGGAGATGAAAAAGCAGATTATGCCCTTTTGCAAATGGGTTACTAAGATGCTGGTCCAATACATGCAATGGAATGATGACGCACGGGCTCGGAAGCCGTGCCGGAAGCTAAATCTGGTCAGCGTTCACAGCGTGGCAAGACGCCACAGCCGAAGGCAGCCAGTACATCTTCACCGACCACCACGGCTAACAGTCCGCCGAGCAACGACCAGCCTGCTATGGCTGAGCGACAACGCCCCGCTTTGCCTTGTCTAAAATGTGCCTCTCCCGAGCGTTCGTCATTGTCCTCACGTCCACCCGGCGAAGCCGAGAAACTCAACACCGAAGTTCGAGAGAAAAGCGATCAAAACAACTTCAGACTAAGAAGTTGGCTGTTCCTCCGGCTAACGTTGTCTCCCGTGGTGGAGTATCCGAAACGAAGCCAGCACCAGGCGCCTGTATCATGGCAGTTGCTGATGGACTGGAGATAAAAGCGACTCTTCTTGACAGCGGTCGGACGATACTCTCATTTCCCGCTCTGCTGTGTAGGCAGTCGAAAAGTTGGATCCTAGTATCAACTCCTGCACGATGCACCAGTGCCTGCATACGGGAAGCCAATAGGAAATCAGCTGGTGGTGCTCACGCGCCTTGTGCTGCTGCGCAAACTGTGCTTCGCGACTTCGGCTGGACCTTTAGTGCTGAGGAATGTAATGTGCTAGGTGGACGAGAGCGACGACGAGCTGAAGAGTACGATTGGTCGGCCCCTTATGGAGCGGCTCGGCTACTCACCAGATGTTTTCCTGGTTGCTGCTCTCACGAGGCAGCCGGAATATGACGGTGGCGGTGAAATACAACCATCACCCGACAGTTCACCGTTACTGAAAATGCAACGGCTTCAGTATCAAGCTTGCTACAACCCATCGATTAGTCGTGAAGCGACGCCTCTAGATGAACTCGCACTTACACCCAAGTTCGAGAGCCAAGACGGGGCATTTCAGCGCGTGCAAGGGTTTCTTGTGAAGGGCTTGAAGGATGCCCTTTCTCGTGGATTGAGAGAGCGTGGCCTTCATCGCATGAAGGCATCGCTCGAAAAATATGCTGACAATTTTCGTGTACAATTTGGCTTGGATCCACCTGTCAAAGTGAAGCCACTCAAGGTGCGCCTCAAGGCTGACGCGGTTTCCGTGAAATGCAAGGCTCGCCGCTATCCACTCTTACATCGCATATTCCTCGACGCTCACGTGAAGGAATTGCTGGATGCGATGCTTATTAAAGAGAACAACCGCAGTAGGTGGTGCTCGCCGCCACGCATAGTTCCGAAAAAGGATGTGAAGGAGCTGCGCATGACGGTTGATACTTGTGCAGTGAATGCTTGCACCGAGGTCATGCCTTTCCCCATGCCTCAACTCGAAGGGTGATAACGCATGTACAAGGAGCGACCGTGTTCTTTTCGTGCGACTGGTTCAAAGGTTACTGGCAGTTGCCGCTAGATCCTGAATCACAATAGCTGTACACTTTCATGACTCACCGGGACATGTACACGCCGTCGCGTGTTCTCATGGGGCGACAGATTCCGTGACATTCTGTCAGCAAACGGTGGAAGATTGATCTGAGCACGCGCTTGGCTAGTGGATAGCAAAACAAAAACTAATGCATTGACATGTAAGCTAGCTTGACTGTTGAACTTCGCTAGCTGTTGAACTTAAACTGTTGATGTCGACTGTTGACGTCGACGCTTCGGTGACGCGTCTGGCGTAGCACCACGCTGGCCGCATGACACCTCTGACGTGGTGTACACGGATCACTTTCCCTCGTTTTCGCTGCGGTGGCGCGGGTGTTCCGCTACATGGACTGGGTTGGCTTGTGCTTGGGGTGCGCGGCAACGTAGGATTCCACGAGCGTCGCAATATCTTCGAACATGACACGTTCTGGTTCCCAGGACGCTTCGAGCGGGTCGAGGCCGACCTATTGCACCTTGATTTCGTAGTCCTCCGGACCCTTTCGATAGTCGAGCAGCTTGTCGACGAGGTGACCACCGGCACCGTGGTGAACGTGACCCAGGAGGTCTTCGGTCACCTCGCGTTGGGAGTCGCGATAGAACTTTAGGCGGGACGCGTGATGCGTCTTGATAGCGTACGGCGCGACTTGATCATGAACTTGGAGAGTGTAATCGTTCCTGGCGGCAACAATGCGTTTTGGCCCTTGCCAGTACAGCTCCAGCTAACGCCGAGTGCCAATATGGTTTTGATGTGTCAGTCTCCAAAATTCTTCTAGTTTCGGCTCGCAACTACAGCAATAGCGAGCGATGATAAAAGGGCATATAGGCAATGAGGCATCTGATGGATACGTATGTTTTTTCACGCAAACGGAAGATGCGTTTCAGGCATTTCGGAGACAAAAACAACTGTTACCGACTTGTTACACTTCGCGGTATTTTAGAAACAGTGTAATCCCGGTTAGACTGATTGCTTTCAACTGAAAATTAATGGGGTCATTACAGAAAGTTTCAAAATGTTAACTGAGCACTTCGTTCCTAGCCTGACCCCAAACTCACTAGTTGTCATTGAAAACGAACTGTTACCAGCAAAACGAGCTCAGGTCTAGACTATTATGGTAGTGGGAATCATGTCAATACATGTAATAAAAACGCTGCAGCAGCCTGCGATATCTCTATCATGTAGTCGATAAACACAATACATCGACAACTACTCCGTGCCTCCAACGGTATATATACTTCTGTGGGCAGGTGGGTTGGCCATGCCCCAAGAGACAGGTCCAGCATCTGACGGACATCATCCACGTAACGACCAATCTCACGGAAGGTGAAAGTGACTGTTGGCAGTGCTCTCGACGACGGAAAGCACAAAACTTGGGCCCGAACGGCTACCGTCATCGGATAATGACTGGGCACGTGTTAAAGCTGCGGCGGCACGCAGCGGCGCGTAAAGATCACGAGAAGGATGGCTCACCGGTCAAAGACAGGGGTGACGTGAAGACAGGAGAGGGGTGACCGCCGTAGCGGAATGGGAGGCCAGAAGATGCCGAGAAGGAGACGCGCCGTGAAGTGTTTGGAGGAAGCCGAGAGACGGCTAATGTTGGGCGAAATATAGCCGGTAGTCAGGATCGGTAGGATATGAAGGTTTTGTAGTGCGCGGGTTGACGTTGCTTGCCCGCAGTCTCGATTTGGGTACGCAGAGTGCTGATTAAGAGGCTACAAATATACGCATGAGGTGCTGCCGGGAAGGACTAGCCTTACCCAACAGAATGCACTGAGAACAGCGAGTAGAATACTGCGGCAAAGGGCTGGCTCCACAGACTGACAGAGAACGAGGTGAGTATCGAACGACAGGTGAGACCCAACACTTAGTAGGACGCGGACTGAAGTGACTGCCATAATGGACAGAAAGCTCGGGCAGTCGATTGTTCCCGCTGGGGACATGTAGGAATCCATGTGGGGGCCCCTCCTCGCCGTGTGTGCCGTGGGGACAGACCAGGTGTGTCTCTGATGTGACAGTGACGTCCTCATGTATATGCGTATGAGTGCCCAGTATACTTTTGCCGGGAACAGCCAAAAGGCGAACCGGACGTTGAGGTCACCGAGAATGCTCTCACCTGTAAACTGTGTCTGGGGAAAAGTCTGAAGACCAGACAGATTACGTCGCCGCTTGGACGACAACGTCTGTCGAAGCCTGGTTGTGTCCTATATGTGTGTGCGTCGGTATTATCGCTTTCAATGTTTTTGCCGCCCGTTTTTATCGACATCTCTGTGGGGTCAGTTTTCGAGATCTGGACAGTTATCGGAGCATCAGCCGGCCTTATGAAGCTAAGTGAAAGGTGCAGAGAAGCCCAGGCGACGATGCTTCTCAGGCCGGATGAGAGATCCATCCATGACGCAGCGATGATCTGCGAACGAAGGGTACACGTAAGCTGTCTCTGTGGAAACGTCTGAGGCCAGACTGATTACGTCATCGCCTCGCCCACCACTTCTGCTGAAGGGCCTAGTTGTGTCCTATATATGTGAGTGTGTCGGTACTTATTGTCTACTCCCGGCGATAGACGTGAGTTCAGTGGATGTGGTTAAAGTGGTGCCGACGCTTCCACGAACAATCATAGCACTTCTATTACTTTAGCAGCACCCGTGGCGATGACAAGGGAAAATGACCTCGTAAGCCCCAGTGGAAGCGAGCACAGTGATTCCAGTGAAATTCACAACCTTACCTCCGGCGACGATGGCTCCGCCGACAATGGTTTAGTTCTCCCTCCTACAGTCCCTAGACCACGGCATCCCAATTCACAAGGAATCCATTGGAGTAGGAATTACGCAACCATCCCAACTCTGTCCAGGCATGATGCAGTGCTTGTTGGGCAACTACAGCATTTAACTCTTTCACATAGTACAGCAACTCCGGAAAGAAAGATGCTACCTATCAGCTACAGTGGTCACAGCAATTAGCCAGGAACATTCAGTATTTGTTCAGTATTAGTCTGTGTCAGTCTAATTACGGTGGTTGGGCTTCGAGTTAGTTCAAAATTAGACATGCTATAAATATTCAAAATTAATTTGCTCTGGCACGGGTTTGATTTGGGGAAGCGGTTTGGTTGCTGCTTGTACACTCCCATGACTTGAGTTCGAGTCCCTGCGTGTGATGATTATTCGGCACCAGATGGAGGCAAAGCGCCAAGGTTAGTATTTTCTTTCTTCCATTTGTTGGGGCAGAGAGTGCCGGGATATGAAAACGCAGTTTTGCACCCTTTCTATTTCTTTTGACAAATTAAAATACCATTATTTATTTAACTCCCACGTGCCCACTTTCGACCCATTCCACACGTAATGATCGACCATGCATCAATAAATACACAGTGCCCGGCTGAATCTAAGCCAACAACTGTGGTTGATTTGTTATCAGCGTCACAAAATGAACACAGATGGATGAAGTACCTACTCAGCTGTCTGTAGGTCGAGAACCATTTTTCAGCGATGAGGTTGCCTCTCCCAAAGCTTGTCCTGGGCAAAACAGGAAAGAGACTAACTTTACCTTTTGCACTCACGAGACAAGACGAATGAAGAGCAGCATGAGCGACATGTCTCGATGCGGTGGCTGCGGGGAGAATGCAGGGGGTGCACCGATGCCCAGACTGTAACACATCAATGCATCCCTTTTGTGGCACGCTGGTCGGGCCTGGAGGCTTTGGTCAGGCAATACGATGCCCTCGTTGCTCCTCCAACACCAAGCCCGACCGGGAAGAAATACCATTCGTGAACGCCAAGACACAAGCTAGAGCAACTCTCACAGTTGCCTCTGCTTCGACGATTGTGACGGCATTTGCACGATCAGAGAAAATTAGCTGTGAAGAAATAAAGACATGTCAAGGTCAATTCAACAGCAGTGACTGCAGTTGGATCCAGAACTTTCTATGCTCCTGACAAGACGACAGGAGTTGAAAATAATGTCGCTTCTCGCGAGCATAACACGTATGTGTCAATCCTCCCAGCACCTCCCAAGTTTCAGGTCGTCACCAGTATAGCTCAACGTCGAAGGGTGGTGTGATGGATGGTGACGACCGTGGAGACAAGCGGTAATGCATTGCTCTGTTCTAAGCGGTTGACAAGTTTCCAGTGCTTTTTAAATCGCCAGCTCGCCGAGAGAACATCGCGAAATCTATGGATTGGTGGCGCAAACGAGACTCGATTCTGCATGCACCACGAGAGGCGACGGTCATTTCGGGACGTCGTAACCATGGGATGATTCGGTTAAACCGCAAGTGCTTTCGAGGCAGGGGACGTCATCCTAGTCCATTGGTGGTGTGGTTGTACCCTGCGCTCCTTGAGGAGTTGATCGCATTCGTACGGCAGGGCTGAAGTTTGATGCCTCGTTAGTTTGGCAAGTAGCTATCAAGCAGTTCGGAATCCCGCAGGCCCCCTTCGACACAAACTCTGCTGACACAAACGGCTTTCTTCTTGTGTAATACATTACGCCAAGATGGGTGCAGGTGTTCATTGAGAAACACCAACTTGTGCTGCGCTCACACACAGGAAAACGGCAAGTTATCAAGGAAAAGAAAATGCAGATTGATTGTGAGGTTGCGATTCATCTGGATCAGCTCAAGCGCGACTTTCTCAATAGTGCTCTCAATGAGAATACTGTGGAGAACATTGACGAGACGCATTTTGTTAGCGACTTCGATAACGGAAAACACTTGGGTTTGTGGGAGAAAAGCAAGTAAAGTATGCCGTTGTCGTCTCTGGAGGAGAGAGTATGACGATGTCCGTAGCGGATATATTTACCCACCGATGTTAATCTTTAAAAACGTGAATAGGAGCTATCCTATCCGAGGTGTAAACGATAACGTGGATGGTGTCTATTACCGCACGGGGCCGAAGGGCTGGATGGACAAACGTATTTTCCAGGAGTACCCCACCGAACGTCGAGCCATTGCCGCTGATCATCAAGGACGGAAGAAGACTGTGTTTTTAGACAATTGCTCAGGTCATCCCGATGATTCGAATTGACTATTAGATCTTGAACCCTAAACGTCATTTTACGTGTAATGCCTGCCAACGCCATTGATCTATGTCAACCCACCGAGTCCTTGGTGATTGCTAAAATCAAGGATGTTTGGACACGAATGTGGAACGAAAAGAAGATCGACCTCATCGAGAGAGACGAATGACAGAACAAACCGCGCAAGGATGGCAACGATTCGGGCGAGTTGAAGAACCCGGGCAAGGCATTCTTTTGAAGCTTGCTGCATCTGCTGTAAAAGAGGTCAACCAGAAGCACGGCATAAACTACGCTCGTAAAGCCATGATGCGCTCAGGGTTTATCACTGACCGTCAACGGTTCCTGGTCTACGGAACAACTATCCTCACACTTACAGGAGATCGTCAAGAAATATCCGCAGGAATTTGCTGGCAACAGGGAGGCGTCGAAGCCGGAGAGCTTACGTCGAGCGATGAAGAGCCATTATAGATTGCGGCAATGGATAATACGGGCATCAGGATTTCGCTGAGCGATGATGAGTCACCAGATACTGAAACAACGAACGCCATCATCACTTGTTTAGACCCGAATGTGACGTCCTACTCATACATGTCAGATTAATTTGTGGTACCATAATTAGTCTTTGAGCAAAATTAGTGTGTCTTTTTTAAGCCTGACTATTTTATGATTGTCCGTAAGAAATATCCTCACACTATTAAATAGTAGTCTCGACCAGACTAAATTTTAGTCTGGGCGAGACTAATTACTGTAACCACTGTAGCATCGACCCTGACCAAGGACGATAGGTTACCTTAGTGATCAGAGAACGGGTGACCGACGAGAAACCTATCGCAGTGGCCACATCATCTCCCTTGATTGAAAGTGTTGCCAAAAGTTATTTTCTTGGTGAAGTTTGCACAATACACGATATGTTTCAAATATACTATTACCCCATGGACTACCTGTCATATTGTATTGCGTTCCGTTGTTGCTTCAGTTGTCGCATGACGTACATTTGTAATACAATACACCTTTGTCAAGCCAGCAGGAGTCAACGCTATGATAGCGTATCTAACCCCCGGTCCTATCGATCTGCTAACGTATTTAAGATCCGATCGTATACCGCCCGTATCGCTCGTAGTCGAATGGGACTGAAGCGAGCTATTGTCACTCCGTGCCTGTTTGCCATTAATTACAGGATGTATAGACCACACCTACCACACGCAAATTGTCATGCTGTTTGACGCGTCGGTAGTGGCAATCTTGCCATGACAGTCACGACTAGAGGGGCGTTTACAAAAATCGGAGCCTTCGACAAGTTTCTTGCGTTCTGAACTCTTTCATGCAAAAAGCGGAGCCATTTTTGTCTTTCAAAATGGGCTTATTTCCAGTTGGGCCCTCCTCGGTTTAAATCTCTCTGCCGCAGTCATACAGCGTGTCGCCATGCAAGTGGTCATGCACTCTGTACGATTAACATGGAATTCCACGCAACCACTTCATAACCGAGCAGAGCCTCGCTCACACTGAGGATTACACTGAGGATTTTGCTGTTGTTGATGCGTGTTGCACATTTAACGCACATACCGCTTTGTATGGTTTGACCTGACTAGCTGACAATCAACCGCGACCACCAGCTGACAGAGCTATTCACTAAGAAAAGAGGAGGGGGGACATCCACCTAGCAGGGTGAATACTAATACCCAGGTTGTCAAAGCCAAGCGTACACTAGGATGCAGGCTGCCGCAAGTGCTGCATCATGTAGCACTTGCGGGCAGCTGAGGGCTCCGCGCTTTGCAAAACGCCCCGCCTAGAGTCGTGTGACGCGTTTTCAATTAAAACATACTGAGAATTCTATGGTAACATGCTCCGCAGAGTTGAGTGAGCAGCATATTGCCACGTGCAGCATGTGCGCGCCGACGCGCTCGAGGCTGCGCCCTGCAAGTGCAGCGTTACCATATACTTAGTACCGTTTCGTGATGAGGGTGAAAAACATGACCATTCGCAATAAAACAGCCATGATGTAGCCATCTTGGCAACTGTCTTGGCAACTGAAATTCACGTGACGAATGCCGCGAAGCTCGGACCCGTGAGGTCTGCTCATAGGAGCAGGACCCCAATAGGTTTCCTGCCGTGCTCGCCGTGCTGTGTGCGTGCATGCGGATGCGACGTAAATGGACTGCAGCCCGAAGCGCAGAGCGAAATGGCGAGCCTAACAGCTGGCAGATCCGCCACGCGCAAAGGCAGGCTGCGATCCAGCGCTGAAATGGCGGTGCCTAGCGGAGACTCTGGCGACACGTTTGGCGCGGGTTTGCGTCGTGACTGGCACTAGAAGTTTTAGGCAAGTCGTTCATAAACCAATTTGCTAGGACCCAAGCAGTCGATAGCAGCTTGGAACGAGCAACCAAATACGAAAATCTACGACACAAACACCAAACAGAGTGAGCAGATGTCCGGCGTGGCGGCGATCTGCAGTACTCTGGACATGCGAGCGTGTCCCTTCCTGTGGTGCGTTCGGCCCCCGTTTTCGTGGGCGTCCGTCGATAATAAGATGCGCTTGCTCACGGCCTGTCCACTTGTGCTTGTCTGTGCTGTGCTGTGCATTGGCTTGGCTTGGTGTGTCTTTTTGCCTTCTCTTGGTCTCCAGGCACAAGGTGACGGCGGCCATCACGCTCACGCCGCACCCGTTCGCGGAGTGGCGCACACTAGCGGTGCTGCGCGTGACACGGCCTCGCTGCTTCGGCGGCACACTGAAACTGGCGCTGGACCCGCACTTCTGGTCCGCGCGACTACTTCCGGCGTCCTCGAGAGACGTCCGCCACTGCCGCTTCACACTTCAGTATGGCGCCAAGGGCAAGCTCTTGCGCTTCCGCGCGCCAAACCAAGAAGTGTACGACGACTGGGTGCGAGGTCTCCGATCGTGTCTCGACCTGACACCCTCCACGCTGTACCGCGCCGATGCCGACTCTCTCGTCATGCTGGAGCTATCTGATTACGAAGATGAGGATGAAGGTGACGAAGATTATCATGGCGACCAGCAGAACGTCCTCGTGCGAGCTGTTTGTGTAGCTGCTACATCCGACAACGGAGCTCCATCTGCCGATGTTACTGGCCAGGACCGCGGTCGCGCTGACAACACCTCTGACTGCGCTGAGTTCTGCGCATGTCCACGCGTGGCCTCGGTAGACGGGTCAACCGAAAACTCATCCTCAATAGAAACCAGCTGCACCGGTAGCGGAATCGACAAGTCGGATGTGTCCCCCGAAGGTGATTCAAGTGGTGAGTGCAGGACTGAAGACACCGAGCACAGCGCTGGAGGCAATAGAGAACCTGCGACGGAGAACAAGAACCACAGCAACACCGTCGCCAAGAATCACCGATCCGATATCGAGTGCAGCCGCGATAGTCATGGAGACAGTGACCCCCAGACGAGTAACGGTGGCCACGACTTCACTGCTAATGGCGGCCTTACCGCTGATCAGATTGATGGCAGTGGGACCGAAGTGACTATCTCTGACACCACCGAAGACACCGAACACGGTGCCAGAAACTTCAACAAACGCCGTGGAGTTGAGTCTGAGTCGACGGAGATCGATTCCGTTGAGTACAGCTGTGACATCGAGTGCGAGTGCACGATAAGCACGATCGATGACATAGCCACTGAGAACGATGCGCGTGAGCCTCTCGGCCGCTTACTGCACTGGACCAACCTATGCGAGTGCGACATCACGTGTTGTTGCGGTGGCAGTGCTGAAATTCTATCAGCCGCGTCTGAGATTGAGATAGACAACACATCTAATGATGATGTCTAGGACGGTGCCTCCGACGAAGAAATGGACGCTGACTCCGCCGACGAACTCGACGACGAAGTGGTGATGGTTGCGGGGAGGATTGCGGCAGATGGCTCAAGGGGTAGCCATACGACGGTGGCAATGACCAGGACGACCCAGGAAGAGAGCGAAGCGGCCATGCTGCGACTCGTGGAAGTTTGGTGTCAGAGCGCACAAGCGTCAATGGCAGTGAAGACAATCGCATCGACATCGACGATGAAGATTACGGTGGCAGAGACGACACTAGTGACGACGACGACGACGAGCACGATGCGAACGGCGAAGATGCAGCGTCTTATGACGATATGAGTTACCTTCTAACGATCTTCCGGGCGCTACATGTGCCACCCGCCGCCCCAGGCACTGGCGACGTAGAGCGCCTCCGTGAAAATGAAGACGATTTGCTGATGGTGTCTGGCTCGGCGGTACTTGGCGAGCAAACTCCATCCCTTTCGGATGCTGCGTCTGCCTCCTAGCTGGGTCCAGCCGGTGCCTGCGGAGTTGTAAGGACGCCAACCTGAACAGAGACTGCAGCGATACGAACTTGCAGCACCCACCCACCCTGGTTCGACCAGGAGATAAACCAAACCCAACCCAACTCACGTAGTGTGAGTACGATAACATGATAGCATAGTTGGAGATAATTTATGACCAAGCAAGCGTATGAACAAACGTCACAACATGACACCTTTGAATTCAATCCTGAGTGAGTGAGATTGAAAGCGCATTACCACAGAAAAAGCAACCATGCTGCGGAAAAAGTAAGAATTGGAATTTTTCCGTCGGAACGGAGTCGGAACGAATTGGCTATCAGAGCAACTCACAGCATATCCGTCCTCTTAATTACCACTCACAGATGTTGGCCACCCCGTTTGTTATGTTAGTTGAGGTTTCCAGCACGGCAAAGGACGTTGTGGCCTTGTCCATCCCAAACGTTTCGAAGTCGTTGACCTCCCGAGACTCGTGTTCACCACGACGGCTTTACCAGTGCAGTTAATGTCGACATAGAACGCAATTTTGGCCTGCCCGTCGTTAAACGCCGACCCCGTTGTCGGAGACCCGTCCATCTGGCCGACGACGTGATGTCGTTGAACTGCGAGCACGGCATAGTGTAGCAGAGGTTCCCCGTCGACACTCCGATCAAACGGCGCAGCCTTTTGAAGCCAGCAACCTTGTAGATTCGGAGCTCACCGTTCATCGCGGCCGCGCCACGGATGCAGCAAGCCACCATGCCAACAAAGAGTAGCGTGGACAGCACTAGGCGAAAGCTCATGATGCTGGAAGTTGATCGCTTTCGGTCGTAGCTCTTGGCCGGTAGTTTCGAGAGTGAGAATTGGGGTCGTGGTCGGTGTGTTGCTCGCAATGAACAGACCACTTCGTTCATATCCACTTACTGCGTTAAGTGAGTAGATTGCGCTCCTGGTATGACAGACACAGGCAACGACGTGATCGGGGGTCGTTTGAGTCAATGAAATTCATCCAATCTGAGATTGGAACAAGCAAACTCCACGTTCTTCATGAGCTCCACGAAGTTGTAAATTATCTTCTTATGCCTTCAACTTGTTTCTTGAACGCGACTGTTATTGTACAATAAGCGCCTCGATTTCATTAGCACGACACGAACTCCCCACTGAAGTACAGGCTGCGCAGGCCACGCAATATCCCCACGCGCGTGAAAAGAGATACATGTAGGCCGCACCGAACTCGCCGTCCCGTGATAGGTCTTCATTTCCACCCAGTTCGCGAATGCACTGCTGGTAATGCTCCACATTGGCTCCGCCAGGGTGCTCGGACGGTGCGTACGACAGCCCGCCGTGAGAGAAGGACTCGGTCAGAGATTCAATATTCCAGCAGCTATCTGACACGATCCTCCGCCGCACGCGATTTCGACTGAGCAAGTGGGAGAGGTAGTAGTCGTCGCCGAGATAACACGCCTTGGACATGTTGGCAACCTCGAACGCCGGCATCGTCGCCTCATCGAGGCCGAAAAACTTCCTCTTGACCGCGACGCCGCCAGCTCCGCCCACGAACGAGACGCTATTCACACCGACTGCAAGACTGCGTCCACAGTACAAGCGATCCTCCGCCGCGATCCACCCACCTAGCACCGCCACAGCATCGTTCGGGAACTTGTGCGTGTAGTGTAGCGCGCGCTCACACAGCTGCGGTGGGTAAACGCGGTCGTCATCTCCGTACACGATGATCGTGTCCGGATCCTGTTCCACTAGCAACGTCCCGAGCACTTTACTGGCCGGTCCAAAGTCCGTGTCGAGCACAACCACCCGCAGCTTCTCGTCGTACGGACTCGAGCCCATCTGGAAGGTGATGCCCCTAAACTCCATCCGTGCCAGCGTCGAGTCGTCCAGCAGCCACGACGGGATGGCCACAGCTTCGTCTCGGTACATCCGAGGGACGATGACGTACACCACGTCGAACCCGTCGCCCTCCTGGTGCACCAGCGCGTCCACTGTGGGCTGCAGCAGGTCGATCCCTCGCGGGGTCGTAGTGAAGCTGAAGACGATGCGCGGTCGGCCCTGGGCCGCGCTCATGGCGCTGGGCGGCATGGCCGCGGACGAGTGGAAGCTCCAGAGGAAGACGACGATCCACGTCGCGGTAGTGGCCAGAAAGCACGCGAACCAGCGCTGCCTGGCGGTGTGCTCGTCCACAGTGGAGGACTCGACGACAACCTTCTGCAGCAGCAGCTTGGCGGATTGGCGACGGCGTCGACGCTGTCGCCGTCGACGAACGAGCAGCAGCGTGAGCAGCGAGAGCCCTGCAAAGAGTAAGAGCAGCGAGATGCGTGGGATCATGACCCGCTCGGCGTACAGGTCGACGCAGACGTCGCCGAAGGTGGTGCCGTTGGCCACGGACGTCCGCAGGGTGGTCATTGTGCAGTAATTGCGAGGCGATTCGAGGAATGAGTGGCCATGTCGACGCTGCTGTGGACGGATATCTGTCGCAAGAGGTGCTCGGCACGATTACGGCTTGGCGAGCGTCCGGCAGTGAATCCATGTCCTGTTTTTCGGCTGCGATGGTGTGCATTTCGTGTCGCTTGAAATATCAAGTGCACGCTGATTGCGATGCATCAGCTGCATTTGTATCGAATGCCACTAAGTATGTTGTTAAAGAATCATTAATAGGAAAAATAGAGTTTAGATAGTATCAAATTCACCTTTGTTATCGATTATCAGAAGATGGAGGTTCGAGGAGTGGGACATGTCAACGTTGAAGTGCTTTGCTTGAAAGGCGGCAATCGGCTGTGGAGGCCGCATCAACAGACTTTCATCATCAGCAAGATGCACTTGCTTGGCCACACCTCACTGTAACCCAGGGCAGCAATTTGTGCTATGTTGAAGACTTTAAGCAGATTGTGTGAGTAACCACCCCATCAAACGCTCGTAGTCATGACTAATAAATGGCTCACGAAGGCTCAGATCTGAACTAAACTACCTCAGAAATAAACCGTCCTCTATTAGAGGCATTCTCAGGTTTGCACCCTGGACACCCACGGAAGAAAAAAAACATCCTAGTCGCGGCAACGGGTCCGTTCGCTGGAATGCTCGTCTCTGGGCCCGCCTACACAAATACCACGCGGCTTTGCTTAGCGGGCACCCCGAGCAGGCTTGCTTCGTCTTCGCTCCTCGCAACCGCTCCTTACCGCTCTCTATTTGAGTCACCTAATCCCCGCTATGGTTCAGATTTAAGCAAGTTAGTTTTTTTAGGTTGCCTCCTGACGAAGGTCGATGTGAACGTATCGGCGCCGCGCTAAAGCCAACGGCGAGACATGGTTGCGCGCTTATCGGAGCCCGTCAAGAAGCTGCGGCATGGAACGCGGTGGAAGGACACCTACGGGAAGCTGTTTTGAAATTCGACTTTCCTCCCGATGGGTACTCGACATGTGGCGGAGTCGTAGTACGAGCGAGGTTGTCGGTCACGAGCACTGCGCTAACGGGGTGGGGCGACCAAGCGTATGGTCGCCGACCATACCGCTACTTCGGTGAGGAGATTTAACACAAAGTTTACGGTGGAGCAGTCAAAAGCATCTGCGCGTTGCCGTGCAAAGTGCTGCTTATTTCGTTCCGACCGGTCGTCATGTGCTGCTTATTTCGTTCCGACCGGCCGTCGTCAACACAATGTCATGAAGACGAGCACAGTGTTGGCCACTCCCAAAGCCACTTCGCCCGAGCCGCGCAAACGTGTTGGTTTACGGGAACAATCCTGGTCAGGCTCACGTAGCACATCAAAGTGGTCATGATTTAGTATGGATTTCACTATTGGCTTGTTGATCAAGCAATCGTGTCCACTTTGTCTCACGCCGCGACTGGCGCTTTTTGCTGTTTTACATATCGTATTTTACAGGGTACTGGTTGTTGGAGTCCCTTTTTGTAGCAGTTTTCAATTTAAAATAAAGCGATAACGACAGGGCATCATGTTTCACAGTACAATTGATTAACATGAGCTTTTTAGTCGATGTGTCGCCAACATCCGGTCACATCCCAATCCTCCCGCCATGGCGGACGCCGGCTCCTCGGACGACGCGACCAGCGCCACACTGACCGCGCTCTCCGACTGCGTGTCGACTGTACTGGAGAACGACCTCGTCTACGGGCTCTGCGTGACCAACTCGGGGCTCTTCGACCTGCTGCCGGCCGAGTTCCAGGACCGAAACGACAGCAGCAGCAGCTCCTCCTCGTCCTCATCTTCCTCATCCAATAGCGACTTCAATGGCGACTCGGTGTGTCGCGTCATGTGCTCAAGCACTCCACGTCGGCTTCGTCCTCGTGCTGCGCCGCGGCCGAGTCTCTGCGCTCGTGCAACACGTCGTCGACGGCCGTGGCCTCGTGCAAAACGCTCTTCGACAGCGTCTTCACGTACCAGACCGAGTGTGACGGCGGGCTGTCATCTGCTAACACCATCTTGATCGTGGTGGTGGTGGTGCTTGCAGTGATCATTGCAGCAGTCGCGGTGCTTTCGAGGTTCTATGAACGACGCAGACAGCAGACGGATCTGGGAAGCAAAGTGGGAGCTTCAGCTACGAGAGGAATCGCTGCTCGTGTAGCGGCCACGTGGAGACAGATCACCAATTTAGTGTGGAAGAACTTGGTGCTGCGGAGGAGGAAGCCCGTGTCGCTGGTGTTCGAGCTGCTTCTGCCAGTGCTGCTGGCCACGCTGTTGTTGCTGGCGAACCTGGACTC